>MJUU01012515.1:75772-88472 GCA_002080025.1 Modiolus philippinarum | reverse complement strand
ATGTAACTATGAAAGAGTTTTACAGTCAAGAGAAAATGACCCCTGATGAGACAGAGGGAAGACTAAGATGTAACTATGAAAGAATTTTACAGTCAAGGGAAAATTAGACTCCAGATGAGAAAAAGAGAAGGTTGACGTGTGACCAAGAAAGACATATACAGTCAAGAGAAAATGAAACCCCTGAAAAGCGAGAGGAAAGGCTGAGGTATGACCAAGAAAGACATATACAGTTAAGAGAAAATGAAACCCCTGAAAAGCGAGAGGAAAGGCTGAGGTGTAACAAAGAAAGACATATACAGTTAAGAGAAAATGAAACCCCTGAAAAGCGAGAGGAAAGGCTGAGGTGTAACCAAGAAAGACATATACAGTCAAGAGAAAATGAAACCCCTGAAAAGCGAGAGGAAAGGCTGAGGTATGACCAAGAGAGACATATACAGACAAGAGAAAATGAGACACTTGATCAGAAGCAAAATAGACAGGAATTGGACAAGAGTAGACACTTACAATCTCGACACCCACAGTCCACTGACCAGGCTCAAAAATCATTCAGTAAAGAAATACAGGAGAGTCCTGAATATACTTGCACAAATTGTCACAGAACATTATACAAAGAGAATGTGCTGGAAATTAGAGTGTCACCATTTAGAAATTGTGAATTGGTGCAAAAATATCGAACATTCCTAAAAACAGGGTGTCATCGATGAATGGGACAAATGGAAAGAGTCCTGTGACCAGGAAGATCATGATTTATGGAATCATCTTACTCAGCCTAAAAATGCTGACGAGGAGAATGATAGTAATATAAATGAACCTGGACAACACTCTGATCATGAAGAATGTGTAGAGAGCATAGAAGATAAATCTCATGCTCCAGAAGACCACCCACTTGACACCTGCATTCAAATCAGTGATCTTGCTTTGGATGTAAGCAAAGTCATGACCTTTTCACCAGGAGAAGGAAAGACCCTTATTGGACTGATGGTCGACCAAAGCTGTGAGGAAATGGCTTTCCCCAAATTATTCCCAACTGGTAAATTTGGATTTGACGCACCTCGAAAAATTGCATTATCTCCCAAGAAGTACTTTAATGCTAGGATACTGAATAGGACAGGGGACTTTGGAGCAAACACAGAATATTCTCTCTTTGCTCAGTATGTTACAAAATATAAACAAGTGATGGATAATATATCAATTGCATTGAGAAAGGCATACAGATGTACAGAGACAGGAGAAAAGATCAATTTAAGTATGATTACAAACTCAGAAGCATTATCATCATTCATAGCAAAATATCATGCCTACCAGTTTCTCCAAACAGTCAGGGGGTCACCGCCTTATTGGCAGAAAGCTTTGTACAAATTGTTAGCTGCTGTGAAACAATTTGGTGTTTTCACCTTCTTTTTAACACTGTCATCTGCTGATCTCAAATGGCATGACATTCTACAGGCCATATCCAGACAACAAGGGAAAATACTCACTGATGAAGAAGTCGAAAGTCTGTCCTACGAAGAGAAAACATCGCTGTTGAGATCCAATCCTTAAACAGAAGCAACTTATTTCAACCATCGGCTTCAGAGTTTCTTCAGGTTGTTCCTTTTGTCTCCAGCAGAGCTATTGGGGAAAATAACCAACTATGCTTATCGCATAGAGTTCCAACAAAGAGGGTCCACTCATGTTCACATAGTGATTTTGACAAACAATGCTCTCTCTCCAGCTGATGATGAAGAAGAAATATGCAGCTTCATCAATAAGTATGTTACCTGCAACATCCCTCTGAAGAAGAAGACCCAGACCTTCATGAGCTGGTTACCACAGTTCAGCAACCATCACACCCGTGCTAGTAAGAAAAAGGGCACATTTTGTTGCTTCAATTTTCCGAAGCTGCCCTTAACACATACACTTATTGCTAAACAGTTGGAAATAGAAGATCCTGCACTTCTAATGAGAACTGAGGAGAAGAACTTACACAATCTATCCAAGATTCATGAGGTCTTGGAAAATGACACGACAAACCAATCTGTTGAAGATCTAGTGAGAGTATTAGGAATATCTATTGAGGTCTACAACAATGCTTCGTAAGTGTCAAACAGTGGCTCAACTGTGGTTCTGCAGCGCAAACCGACTGAAATACACACTAACTACTATAATGAACACCTGCTTCGTGCATGGGGAGCAAACATCGATGTCCAGTATTGTTTGGATCCTTATGCATGTATTAACTACATGGTTGCCTACATAACCAAGGACGAGCGAGAAATGAGTCAGATTTTTCAGACAGTTTCAAAGGAGTGTTCTGGAATGGGCTGGAAGCAAAGGATGAAAAACTGTGGCAAGGCCTTTTTGAATGCTCGTGAGATTAGTGCTCGCGAGGCAGTGTATAGACTTCTTAGTTTTCCATTTTTTAAGTGCAGTTTCAGATCAGTCTTTGTGCCGGCTGACACCCTTGACAACAGCATTGTTTTTTTAAAGCCATTGTCAAAAATCACTTCCATGGATAATAAGGAGCAGGATATATTCATGAAGAGTATAATTGACAGATATGCCATTAGACCATTCTCCTGAAAAGCATATCACCGGCCCATTTTGCAGTGTGGTTTGTGCCAGTCTACAGTTCCAAAGTAAACGATGCTCAAGAAAGTGATAGTCAGGATGAAGATGACACAAACACAAAAAACATGATTGTGCTGCGTGATGGATGTAGCAGGATGAAAAAAATCGCCCATTCCTGCTGTTCTCAGATACCATAAAAAATCTGAAGACAAAAAGCCTAAAGAAGAATATTTCCACAGCCAGCTTCTTCTTTTTTCTTTTCTTTTTTTTTTGCTATGGAATGATGAGCAGGATGATTTACTGTCGCTTTTCTCATACACAGATCACTACAACCTCCATATTGAAAAAATCAAAAGGAACAAGGCAGAATTTGAACATAATAGTATTATGATTGAGGCAGCTCTAGATGAACATGAAACCAATGGTCCCCCTGTACATGCCTTTGATGAAATTTTTCCAGCAGCTGAACAGGAACAGGCAGATCAGTTAGAAGAAGGAGTTGAACTAGATCCAGAAGTCTCTGTGCTTCAACCACTGCAAGAGCATGAAGATCATCATTCAGCCATTGATGTAATTCAAAGTCGTCCAATTTCTTACAGTATAGAAATGAGACCAGGGGTTCTTCCTGATGACCAGTATCATGTACTAGTCAGATCACTGAAATCAAAGCAGAAAGATGTTTATGAACAAGTACAGAATTCGTGTGCCAGTTTGTCTAGAAGACACAAAACAGTACAAAACCTTGAGCAGTTGTGCTTATTTGTATCAGGGGGTGCAGGGACTGGTAAGTCCCATTTGATAACTGCCCTGTATCAGATGGCCACAAGAACCTTACTTACTGCAAGAGACAGCCCTGATGACGTCAGAGTAACTCTAGCAGCTCCCAATATATTAGGAGTAACCCTACACTCAGCATTCCTTCTGCCTTTAGGACAAACAAAGACGAATATTAGACTATCAGACGAGAAAAGAAATGGATTAAGATCAAAAGCAAGGAATCTAGACCTACTGATAATAGATGAAATTTCTATGTTAAGCAGTGATGTCCTCCTACAGATTCACCACAGACTCTGTGAAATCAAGGGATTGTCATCTTCCTTTGGAGGCATCTCTGTGATTGTATTTGGAGACCTCTACCAGCTTCCTCTAGTAATGCAACCATTTGTCTTCAAACCAGTCAATGATGTCATAGCTAATTTGTCTGGATCACTGTGGAGCCTGTTTTCCTTTAAGGGGCTGGACCAGATTATGCGCCAAAAGGAATATGTTCAGTTTGCTATCCTACTGAACAGAGTTAGAACAGCAACACAGACAAATGAGGATATCAACCTTTTGAAATCAAGAGAAATCAGTCCAGATTGTCAAGACTTCCAAAAGATTGCCTCCAAGTCTTTGCTACCAATAAAGCAGTGAATGACCACAATGAGCTGATGCTTGACTCTTTGGAAACTATCAAGTTATCCATTGCAGCCATTGACAAGAAACCCCCAGCTTATAATGTCAGTTCAGACTCCAGATTTACTAGTGGCCTTCCATCTATGATTAACATAGCAGTCAATTCAAAGATCATGCTCATTAGGAGCATTGATGTTTGGCCAATGGAGCCCAAGGTACAGTCGTTAGTTTCACTAATGTTACTGTGGTTTTAATTGAATTCAATGATCATTCTGTGGAATAAAAATTGAGGTCTAAATCAAGACATGTTACAGAAATGAGGAAATATCCACAAGCTACACCAATTGCGAGATCTGATATATCCTTTACTGTAAATAAAAATAAAAAAGGCCTTACAATAACAAGATGTCAGTTCCCTCTCAAGTTATCATGGGCGTGTACAATACACAAGGTGCAAGGGTTGACTGTGTCCAGGATTGTCGTCAGTTTCAAAGACCGTTTCAATGATGGCCAAGCCTATGTGGCGCTAAGTCGGGTCAGATCAGCTAATGGCCTTCATCTACTTGACTTTGACTGCACAAAAATTCGATCGTCAAAAAGTGTGCAAGAAGAGATGGCCATCCTTGCTAAAGACAAGTCCATAACACCTTTTGCAGATTTTTTTCAAAGGAGACAACTCTATTTTTGTGTCAACATTGAATGTGCGTTTACTACCAAGACACATTTCAGATGTGCTGTTAGATCCCACATTCCAGTTGTCAGATATAGTGGTGCTAAGCGAGAAGACCTGGCTGTCACAGGACATTGATACAAACCAGCTAATACCTGAAACACACATGGTTCTAAGACTTGACAGAGAACAGTCAGCATGTGCACATAGGACTGCTGGTGGAGTTCTTGTGGCGATTAAAAGGTCATGTATCCCTATAGCTCAGCAAGAGGTGCAATATAAAGACTTTGAGATGTTACTTTTGAAAGTAAATACGCATTTCAATAATCAACTTCACATTCTTGCTGCGTACATCTCTCCTGCTAAAAGAAACTCTACTGATGTGATTGTTCATATCAAAAATTTGATTGATACTGTACCTGAGGGGCAACAACGTTTGATTTGTGGTGACTTTAATGAAAATGCCCTTGAAAATATTACCGGACCAATTCAAACCTCACTAGAAGTTTTAGGATTCCATCAGATAATCAGAACATCAACACGTCGGATGGGAGTCTGTCTGGACAACATTTATATCAGACATATGATCTCAGAAGGCAAACAGAATTCCTCAACCTACTACAGTGACCATGACTTATTTTGTAGGAAACAGGGTCAAATTTTATAGGGTTATAGAATGGAATTTTTCATATTGGTTCTGTATTATGTCCAAGGACGGTCGTATTGGGCCGAGAACAGCCGTATTGGGCCGAGGCAACGCCGAGGCCCAATACGGCTGTCCGAGGCCCAATACGACTGTCCGAGGACATAATACAGGACCAATGTGAAAAATAACATTCTATGACGCCTTTATTTAATAGTTATGTAAAACTATGCTATCGATTCAGTGGCAACTAAATGGGCGAAGGACTTGTCAGTCAATTTTCATGTTAACTTTTCCTTTATCCTCAAGTTTATTTTCATGTATTTCTGCTATGGGGAACAGTCTCCAACATTTGTAAATTTGACTTGTGACATGACGGCATGGACATACATTGAGATCTCTGTCAGCCACGCAATTCGCGCAAATGAAGCGAGTGGTGGTTACCTGGAAAAGCTTTACTTTTCTGATCTTCGTAACATTTTGTGTTGAAATCTGATTGTTGACATGTTTGAATACTATGATGTTTCATATTACACATCAATGAACTATCAAAGTATTTTTCAGAATGTCAACAAACCAGCGTTGTCATTGATGTCCTTGAACTTCTGCAAATTGATTGTAGAAATATGGGATCGGATCCCGGAAATGAAACTGAATTTCCGTTTTCAAAAAATGTACGATTGGTTTACATTGTAGCAGTCCAGCAGATTATTCACATGGAATTATGTTCTGTTCGTGATATTGCCGCCATTTTGTTGAAGATTTAATGAACCGGAAGTCCGTATTGGGCCTGGCAGTATTGGCCCAGTAAACCCGTATTGGGCCAGGAAATCCATATTGAGCCAGTAAATCCGTATTAGGCCAGTTTGGTCGTATTTGTCCAGTAAACCTATCTATATTTGCTCTAATCATTTTGTATTGCATTGACAATTTTAATCATATTTTACATAAACTATTTAATAAAAGTAAGTATAGACCAAATAATGTTCAAATGTCTATGTTTTGTTCCCAGTTTCCCATAAAATTGAAGCAGCTTTGAACAAAACATAGTGATAAGGGTCAATGCACAAAGTTGATTCATCGAACAATGCCTGTTGTACAGCCTCCTTTTGCTGTACAGATTCTGTATAATTCAGTCATATATTACATATTACATTCATTATGGGTCATGGTTCTATATCAAGGAATCGTTATACATATATAATGTCTATTTAACCTTAATTTCTAGTGTATAAATGTATTACAATTTTTAGCATTAATTTTGTTTTGTAGACATGATTGCTACCGGGGGGCATAGTGTTTCACAAATACATCTTGTTCATTATCAATGACAACGGCTGTGGCTATTTACTAAATAAATTTACAATGTATATTAAAACTCGTTTCATTAACAGCAGTTTCAAAATTTGCCTCTATTTCAGTTCCCGTGTTTAACAAATGCATTTAATGGCGGAATGGCAGGAAAACTGCGTGCTGCACTCAGGATATATTTGCTATAAATAGATAAAGATTTGAGAAGCGATTTATCTATGGAATTAAAATAAACACGACGAAAGCTAAGAATCGTAGAAACCAGAAGCATGAACTTCGCTCGAACTTCCATTGGAAGCAGAAAAATCGATATAAAATGGCCGCTAGGATGTCAAAGGAATCTCGGGTAATAAAAGAAAGATGCTTGCAAAACCAAACCACAGAATAACAGAATCATCAGTAGTAATCTCTCTAACGTAAGATCTTATTAGTCTGCCAGCCAAGAGTTATGTCTCGGAAAAGGGAATAAGGAATATTCATTTTATAAATATTGGATGAAAATGATATATAGCTACGGACCTTTATGATATTATCTGTAATTTACAACTACATCTATATTGCTCGCAAATTCAATTGATCAAAGTATCAGATCATAGCTGTATTACAACTACCTCCATTTGTATGTCCCTTTAATTATTGATATCATCATATCGATATATTAAATCAAGTTGCATCTACGGAGATCATTTCGTTGTCAGTCGATCAGTTGGTTTGGTATATTAACGCACTTTCTACCTTCAGCTGACTATTTAATGTCAAAGATTAAATCTGGAAGAAATAACATCTTTCCCAATAACCTCATCATATTTATGTCCGTTTACCAAATTATGTCTGTCTGTGAACTTTTTTTATCTTTCCATATTGTCTAGTTAATATTTATGCATCGCAAAGAGAATAACATATCTTATTCATTGGCTTCATAAATCACATGGAACAATATCATAACGAGGTTACGATGATATGATTTGAGCTGCAAAACTCACAACGGCATTCCACTCTATGAGACAACACTACAGAATCATTGTTTCTCCCAAGATTTAGAGCATAGACGAATATCATCCCGTCTTTATATAGGAAATTTTTATTTTCGAATTTCAAACCCTGTGATATGCACTGTGAAATTAGCCATTCGAATGTTTGATAAAACACTGATGAATTAAATAATCATTTGCATCTCCAGGACTTAAAGAGACGATCGCGTTCCAACTTCGGTATTTTTTGTATTTTGAACCATTGGGCCGATACCACTGCTGGTGGACCAGAGGTCCCCGGGGGTATTCACCAGCCCGATAGTAAGACTTGTCTGACATAAAAATTTTACCTTGCATGTTACGGAATTTTACTGTTTTTTTCAAAATTATCACCCCTTAAAAATACCGAGGCTTTATTCCGTGTATGGCACTCGGTAGATGTCCTTAGTACTGGATTTGGCTTTCTATTTCGATTCATTTGGTAATGAGTAATTCTTTTATTTCAACTTTTAGATTATGGCTTTCCACATCACTTGATTTTAATGCTGCTGATGAGAGGTTAATCCTTGAAACATGTGTACAGCATAACGAAATTTACTGTTTTTTATGCAACTTCGGTTTTTTTTGTATTTCCATCCCGTCTTTATGAAATGTTCCATTGCTTTGTTTTACAATGTACATGTACTAGTATTTTTGGAGACCTTGTCTCATGTGCATTTACTTCATATCCATTCATTGTTTATTTTAGACTGGAATTTGTCTCCGCTGCAGTGTGGAGTGCGTAAAAATATTCCCAGTGCAAGAGGTGTATGCTCACTATACATTTCTGCAGTTATTGTGCAATTATGCTTGAGAGAATTTCTCATATGGATGCACTATCATACTTTCAAATGTTGGCATTTTCTTTTTGTAGTGTTAAATTGTTATTCTAACCTCCTGTTTATTGTGCCAATGCACATCTCATAATTTTATTATGAAAAAGTTTCCTTAGTTTTTATTCGATGAGTGTCCTATGATTGTTTAAGTGATTTCTTCTGTTATTTTTTGTCAGGCAACAGATGACAGCGATTGTGAGAACACTTCGCCGATTAATTTTATGTTTGTTTTCGATCACGCATCCATGGGAAAATAGTCGTAAATAGTCATGGATGTAACGTTGCTTGACATCTAGCAATGAATTCCGCTAAAACCGGTGCTAGGTGCCGTCTTGAACTTACTATGATGTATGAGCAAAATTCGATATTGAAGGCCTCAATTTGAAGAACAACGTTCCATTGCTTTGTTTCACATGTATTTGTAAATACTTTGTCTTATTATCATGTATTCTGTATCCCCCTATTGTTTATTTTAGAACGAAGATTGTGATTTCATATTACAAACCATTGACTTGGAACCGTCGTGGTGCAACACTAAATGAAATCTTGTTGTATCTTTTAAGAATTAACGTGACAGTCGAACACACCCGCCGTTTCCGGGAAATTAAATGCAGATCGCTTGATTTTAAATCAGCAAACACCATTCCACTGTGAGGGACAGCGGTGATAAAATCACGAAGTGGTGCTGGTTTCTGATAACCCCTACCCACAATGTATTGGTAAGTATGTAGGTAAGGTGTATTTAGCACATAAATTTTGAGTATTACATTCCAAAATAGTAATGGTAAGTGTAAACGTAAAAAAAATGGATAAGAGGAATCATCTACAATGCCTACAAATTGCAATTACATGCCACAATCTACCAGGAAACTACACAAATAAGAAACAAGTAAACGATAGGAACTCGAGACAACCGGCACTAGCAGATTTATTGGCACGAAAACCTCCCTTTTATCTGTCCCGTTTCCCTTATGTATAATTAACATACCATATAAACCCAATACAGGAAAAACAATTTAGGAAAGGAATGAAAATACAAAACGTAAACGTAATCTTCCGGCTAGCACAAAGAGCCTAGTCTGCTGGTAAAACACTTTCGCACCACGGAAGGAAAAAGAAACTCAAAACTTTCCGTAGGGTTTGTAAAAAAATCATCATATATCTTAGCAGACATCGGCAGTAACAGCGAGAGGCCAGTAAATGTGTATAAGTCTTAGGTCACTAGATCTCAAAGCAAATTTAACGGACGCAAGCAGAGTATCATGAGGATACATCCTATTACGTACAGAAAGTAAGTAACGTCCAAGCTCGTCTGAATTTTTATTCAGTTTTTGCATCTTTAAGAACATTTCCGTAAAGATAAAAATTAGAAATGCCCTTAGTAATAAGCTGTATGCGAGTAAAAATATTTAGATATCAAATGTTCATATCTATTATAGAACTTCTTAAATGTATTCAACAACTTATGCAATCTATAACATTGTTGTAAAAGTTTGGTTGTGATGGTAAGGTTACGTTTATTAAAATCACCAAGAGTAGAACAAAAGTAGAATCGCACTTGTTGAGAAACATACACCCTGAAGGATAGAGCTAGAGGAATGTCACCGTCAAAGAAAAGGGAAATTAGTAATAGTTAAATCAAAATCATCTCTTTTATCGTATGTTTTAGTTATTATTCCACCACAGTCAATAATGATAGTTAAACCCAGAAAAGAGCAGTTTTTCTAATCATTTTTAGCTTTATTTAATTTCAGTTCTTGTGAATAAATGATATCAACATAATCAAAAATGGGGATTGTCAGTAGTAAGGATATCGTCAGTTTACCTGCTATTATCATTGAAAATAGAAATTAGCTTATCACTGTTTCGTATGGTTCCGTTTTGAAGTTTTTTTAAGTCTCGTTCGTAACAGAACAGAAAAAGATGTGCAATGAAATGTGCTGAATTTGTACCCATTGTAAATCCTATGAACCAATGATAAATAGTGTTGCCAAAACGAACAAAAATGTAGGTCATGAAATAAGAATTTGTCAATAGAAAAAAAAAAATTCAGTGGAAGCATTCAAAATCCATCATGCCATTGGTTTTTATAATGATGAAATCTACAACTCCTACAATTAAAGTCACCCTGCTAATTAAGGTTAGTGAGGACAGCTGTCACGTGATTAAACCATAAAAATGGCGGGAAAAAATTTAAAATTTTCAGAATGGAATGAAATTCGACAGGAATGTTACTGAGCATGTGTAGAAACGAATTTTGGTTTTATTGATTGATTGATTAAATAAAAACTTCAAATGGCGACCGTTGCTATGGGAACAGAAAATGCCAGGAAATTTTCAAATTGCTCCTAAATGACTGAAATTTGACAGAAAGGTTACTTGGTATGTGTAGATACGAGTTTTGGTCTTTAAAATATCAAAGTGGCGGATGTTGCTATGGAAACGGCAAAATGGCGGGAAAAAATCAAATCCCTTTCGTATATGATGAAAAATTGAAATAAACTTGAAATAAGGTGAGAAAAAGGAAAATAATAATAAATTTACACAATAAAAGTGCTGAAAAAGGAAAATACCTTTGATAAAAATTGAATAAAATAGAGATATAGTTGCGAAAAAAGTAAATTATGTACACAAAAGGATAAGAAAAGTGGAAAAAAATGATAGGATTAAACTTAAAAATTGTGGGAAGCGAGAATTCACCTTAGCTTGAACAACAATGCAGTCTCCCCCTTCTTAACAAATAAACGCAGACGTGATAGAAATACTGCCAGAACAAGCCACTGCTGATTTCACTCCCTATAACTTTGCTAAAGTTTTCTTAGTTTTTATTCGATGAGTGTCCTATGATTGTTTAAGTGATTTCTTCTGTAATTTTTTGTCAGGCAACAGATGACAGCGATTGTGAG
Organism: Modiolus philippinarum; assembly: GCA_002080025.1. Lineage (NCBI taxonomy): Eukaryota > Metazoa > Mollusca > Bivalvia > Mytilida > Modiolidae > Modiolus > Modiolus philippinarum. Next base: position 77,151 of record MJUU01012515.1, on the reverse strand, counting down.
AACACTTCGCCGATTAATTTTATGTTTGTTTTCGATCACGCATCCATGGGAAATAGTCGTAAATAGTCATGGATGTAGCGTTGCTTGACGTCTAGCAATGAATTCCGTACAAACCGGTGCTAGGTGCCGTCTTGAACTTACTATGATGTATGAGCAAAATTCGATATTGAAGGCCTCAATTTGAAGAACAACAATAAAAGCGTTGTTCCCTTGCTTTGTTTCACACGTATTTGTAAAAAACTTTGTCTTATTATCATGTATTCTATATCCCCCTATTGTTTATTTTAGAACGAAGATTGTGATTTCATATTACAAACCATTGACTTGGAACCGTCGTGGTGCAACACTAAATGAAATCTTGTTGTATCTTTTAAGATTTAACGTGACAGTCGAACACACTCGCCGTTTCCAGGAAATTAAATGCAGATCGCTTGATTTTAAATCAGCAAACACCATTCCACTGTGAGGGACAGCGGTGATAAAATCATGAAGTGGTGCTGGTTTCTGATAACCCCTACCCACGCTGTATTGGTAAGTATGTAGGTAAGGTGTATTTAGCACATAAATTTTGAGTATTACATTCCAAAATAGTAATGGTAGGTGTAAACGTAAAAAAATGGATAACAGGAATCATCTACAATGCCTACAAATTGCAATTACATGCCACAATCTACCAGGAAACTACACAAATAAGAAACAAGTAAACGATAGGAACTCGAGACAACCGGACTTGGTGTCGGCACTAGCAGATTTATTGGTACGAAAACCTCCCTTTTATCTGTCCCGTTTCCCTTATGTATAATTAACATACCATATAAACCCAATACAGGAAAAATAATTTAGGAAAGGAAAGAAAATACAAAACGTAAACGTAATCTTCCGGCTAGCACAAAGAGCCTAGTCTGCTGGTAAAACACTGTCGCACCACGGAAGGAAAAAGAAACTCAAAACTTTCCGTAGGGTTTGTAAAAAAATCATATATCTTAGCAGACATCGACAGTAACAGCGAGAGGCCAGTAAATGTGTATAATTCTTAGGTCACTAGATCTCAAAGCAAATTTAACGGACGCAAGCAGAGTATCATGAGGATACATCCTATTACGTACAGAAAATAAGTAACGTCCAAGCTCGTCTGAATTTTTATTCAGTTTTTGCATCTTTAAGAACATTTCCGTAAAGATAAAAATTAGAAATGCCCTTAGTAATAAGCTGTATGCGAGTAAAAATATTTAGATATCAAATGTTCATATCTATTATAGAACTTCTTAAATGTATTCAACAACTTATGCAATCTATAACATTGTTGTAAAAGTTTGGTTGTGATGGTAAGGTTACGTTTATTAAAATCACCAAGAGTAGAACAAAAGTAGAATCGCACT
>MJUU01012515.1:40969-74257 GCA_002080025.1 Modiolus philippinarum | reverse complement strand
ATTTTTTGTCAGGCAACAGATGACAGCGATTGTGAGAACACTTCGCCGATTAATTTTATGTTTGTTTTCGATCACGCATCCATGGGAAAATAGTCGTAAATAGTCATGGATGTAACGTTGCTTGACATCTAGCAATGAATTCCGCTCAAACCGGTGCTAGGTGCCGTCTTGAACTTACTATGATGTATGAGCAAAATTGGATATTGAAGGCCCCAATTTGAAGAACAACAATAAAAGCGTTGTTCCATTGCTTTGTTTCACATGTATTTGTAAAAACTTTGTCTTATTATCATGTATTCTATATCCCCCTATTGTTTATTTTAGAACGAAGATTGTGATTTCATATTACAAACCACTGACTTGGAACCGTCGTGGTGCAACACTAAATGAAATCTTGTTGTTTCTTTTAAGATTTAACGTGACAGTCGAACACACCCACCGTTTCCGGGAAATTAAATGCAGATCGCTTGATTTTAAATCAGCAAACACCATTCCACTGTGAGGGACAGCGGTGATAAAATCATGAAGTGGTGCTGGTTTCTGATAACCCCTACCCACGCTGTATTGGTAAGTATGTAGGTAAGGTGTATTTAGCACATAAATTTTGAGTATTACATTCCAAAATAGTAATGGTAAGTGTAAACGTAAAAAAATGGATAACAGGAATCATCTACAATGCCTACAAATTGCAATTACATGCCACAATCTACCAGGAAACTACACAAATAAGAAACAAGTAAACGATAGGAACTCGAGACAACCGGACTTGGTGTCGGCACTAGCAGATTTATTGGTACGAAAACCTCCCTTTTATCTGTCCCGTTTCCCTTATGTATAATTAACATACCATATAAACCCAATACAGGAAAATAATTTAGGAAAGGAAAGAAAATACAAAACGTAAATTTGAGAGACGGGTAAAGGGGTGCTCGCCGCTAATCTTCCGGCTAGCACAAAGAGCCTAGTCTGCTGGTAAAACACTGTCGCACCACGGAAGGAAAAAGAAACTCAAAACTTTCCGTTGGGTTTGTAAAAAAATCATCATATATCTTAGAAGACATCGGCAGTAACAGCGAGAGGCCAGTAAATGTGTATAATTCTTAGGTCACTAGATCTCAAAGCCAATTTAACGGACGCAAGCAGAGTATCATGAGGATACATCCTATTACGTACAGAAAGTAAGTAACGTCCAAGCTCGTCTGAATTTTAATTCAGTTTTTGCATCTTTAAGAACATTTCCGTAAAGATAAAAATTAGAAATGCCATTAGTAATAAGCTGTTTACGAGTAAAAATATTTAGATATCAAATGTTCATATCTATTATAGAACTTCTTAAATGTATTCAACAACTTATGCAATCTATAACATTGTTGTAAAAGTTTGGTTGTGATGGTAAGGTTACGTTTATTAAAATCGCCAAGAGTAGGACAAAAGTAGAATCGCACTAGTTGAGAAACATACACCCTGAAGGATAGAGCTAGAGGAATGTCACCGTCAAAGAAAAGGGAAATTAGTAATAGTTAAATCAAAATCATCTCTTTTATCGTATGTTTTAGTTTTTATTCCACCACAGTCAATAATGATAGTTAAACCCAGAAAAAGAGCAGTTTCTTTTTAATCATTTTTAGCTTTATTTAATTTCAGTTCTTGTGAATAAATGATATCTACATAATCAAAAAATGGTAATTGTCAGTAGTAAGGATATCGTCAATTTACCTGCTATTATCATTGAAAATAGAAATTAGCTTATCACTGTTTCGTATGGTTCCGTTTTGAAGTTTTTTAAGTCTCGTTCGTAACAGAACAGAAAAAGATGTGCAATGAAATGTGCTGAATTTGTACCCATTGTAAATCCTATGAACCAATGATAAATAGTGTTGCCAAAACGACCGTTGCTATGGGAACAGAAAATGCCGGGAAATTTTCAAATTGCTCCTAAATGACTGAAATTTGACAGAAAGGTTACTTGGTATGTGTAGATACGAGTTTTGGTCTTTAAAATATCAAAGTGGCGGAGGTTGCTATGGAAACGGCAAAATGGCGGGAAAAAATCAAATCCCTTTCGTATATGATGAAAAATTGAAATAAACTTGAAATAAGGTGAGAAAAAGAAAAATAATAATAAATTTACACAATAAAAGTGCTGAAAAAGGAAAATACCTTTGATAAAAATTGAATAAAATAGAGATATAGTTGCGAAAAAAGTAAATTATGTACACAAAGGGATAAGAAAAAAATGATAGGATTAAACTTAAAAATTGTGGGAAACGAGAATTCACCTTAGCTAGAACAACAATGCAGTCTCCCCCTTCTTAACAAATAAACGCAGACGTGATAGAAATACTGCCAGAACAAGCCACTGCTGATTTCACTCCCTATAACTTTGCAAATTTGGTATTTTTGTATTTTGGATCAAGAAAATATGAGAAATATCAACTTTTTCATTTAGTCAACGCCATCCAAAATATTTCTTTATACAGCATAATAGGTCACTCCGGTCAAAACGGTGGCCAATTGGAAGTGGAAACTACTTCCGGTCCCGCATGCGCGCTCCTTTATCTCTCTATAGGACTCATGTGGGGTCATGTGTCGAACTATCATACAATATATCACAAAATTTGAATTTGTAGATGAAACTTTTGTATTTATGATTAACAGTAGGTCAGAAAGTATCCACTTCCGGTTTGACATGTGTAACATACAACTTCCTGTTCTAGTCAAGTGAAGACCGTATACAGTCATATGACTATTTTAGTTTGGTATTTGTGCTACAAGCACAGCCGGTGACGTCACTTCCGGTTTTTGTTCTAGTGACGGCAAAATTTTTTGAGGGGAGGAGGGCAATGTTGTCAACTTTGAATGCGTGTAGGTCTCTTAAAAGCATGGTTTGCTATACTGATTTTTTTTATATTTTGAAGATATCGTATAAAGGTATATATTTAAGTAAAAAAATGAAATTTTGCATTCGGAAGTTTTTCTGAATTTCACTTTTTATGTCCATCAAGGGGGCAAAAAGTGATAAAAATCTAACCCCAATGTGCACATAACTGGGAATATTAGAAAAAATAATTGACAGAAGTGGATGTATTGTTAGAAATACCTTTAAAAGAACAAAGACTTATAATTCAAACACTATTTTTTCAAAAACAATGTACAATTGGTTTTTTATATGGTCAAAAGGAGGGTAAATGGGAATTCGGACCATTATTCGGGGGAGATAAATTAGACTCTCACAAAACGCATGGAAAGGTGGTCCAATATTTATACCAAAGAAAGGGTATATATTCAACAGTAATATATTTAAAAAATAGCCATTTTGAATTCGGAATTATTTTTGGGGTCAGGTGTCCTCACTAACCTTAAGCAGTCTCAAACTCTTATACTTTAGTGAACTATCTATAGATTTAAACAAGTCTAGAAACAATTCAGTATATCTTAATACAGATCAGAGTACATATTTTCTTTAAGTTTTTGAATATAGTTCCTAGTATTGATTGTGTATTTAATTTCATTTTTAATCTGTGGCCGTTTTAACTTATAACTTATAACTTTTCACAATTTCGAGTATTCTGAAAGACTTCAAAGTATATTGCACAAAAATTCTTATTGAAATTTAATTCTTAAACTAGTAGAGAGGCTATGTTGACGCTGTTGAAATTTCCTGTTTAATAAGGGGTCTGGACTGTGCGTTTTAATTTTCAGATATTTTTAGTCTCAAGATTTACTTTATAAACAGCCAAAATCTTGTTTCTTACTTGAAGCAAAGTTTACTTAAATGAATAATGACATGGGGGAACCCTATGACCTACACACCCATGAAGTTTTTCTCTTATCCGATATTCCTCCTTAAAAAATGAATGGATTCTGATGAAACTTAAGAATAATCTTTTAGCATAATGTACAGGTGCACCTCCTATTCCAGAATTCAATTTGTTTTTGGGTGTTTTCCATAGCAATAAATAGAGATAGCCATTAAATGACAAGTGGGTACCCATCTCTCACTATAAATTTGAAAAGATTTCCTTGTAACTTTAATACAGTCTTTTTGACGTAATTTGAACCTTAGTTAATTTATTTTTTCGGGTTTCCAATAGCAAAATCTGGTTTCTGCTTTAGATTTTAATCTGAACAAAGATTTAAGCTTTCGTTTCAAGTCATTAATTTCTGGAATATAATGTGGAAATGGGAGTATATACTAGTAAGCTCTGCTTTCGGTCTTTTTTAGAAACAAAATTAACAGTTACTTCGGTACTGTGTTTGTTTGATTTTTAAAGGTATTTCGTTTTCTCACCCATGGTTTTTATTGGTATGTGTGTCTTCAATTTTCTTTTCTGTGCCGTACTCATTTTTTGTATTTGTTTTTTGTTTTTTGGTGTTTCAAATGTTGCAGTTGTCCTTCAGTTATTCGTTTTTAGTCTGCCTATTCAGTTCCCAGTAACTTTAATTCAATCATGTCTCTGTTACCCTACCTCGCTGCACAAAGAAAGCATGTACATATGTAGTGATATAAAACCATGAATACTAGAAACTCTTATTTTCTATACTTTATACTTGAATGAGGTCAAGCTTATTCTTAAGTGATTGAGTGCTCTTTTACTCTGATTATCATATTAGTAAATTTATAGTTGAATTAGGTCAAACTCATTCCTTTGTAATCGAGTGCTTTTATTGTATTAGCAACAATTTTTGCTCCCATTTTCTAATAATCTAATGAGGTAAAGCTTATTCTTAAGTCATCTAATGCTCTTTTACTCTGATTATCATATTAGTAAATTTATAGTTGAATAAGGTCAAACTCATTCCTTATTAATCGGGTGCTTTTATTGTATTAGCATCAATTTCTTTGCTCTCATATTGGCATAATTATTTTCAAAATTAGTTGTAGAATTTAACTAATGGTTTATGCAATACATACGAGTTGATTTTTACTGTAATTAGTAATTTTTACTTGAAACTTGAGGTCTGTAGGCGTATATTATACCATTTCTATGCGGTTCGTTTTATCTTCTTACATAATCTTATTAAACTTGACTGATTGCTACATTGCGATTAACAATCGTTTGAAATCAGCTTTAATTATGATCTTAATAATAATTTCTGATAAATTGATTACAACATTACTACTTCTTAATACACTACTTTTGTTTTATTCACCCTTCTGGAACACCTGATGTCACTCCCGGTTTTCATGGGAGATCACACTATGAGTGCCTTAGTTCTTAATGTTATCTTTTTTTATATCCGTGCATTGTAGTTGTCTCACGTCCTTGTTTTGTCTTTGTTTTTATCTGTTGCCGTTGTTGCCATGTCTTTGGACTTCCATGTTTGTAGTCATGGCTTCCCTTGTTCCTTCAGTATTTTACTGTGGTTGTTTTTAATAAGGTTTCAACCATTAAAGGTTTCATTATTGAAAATTTGTCGACCGAAATCTAAAAAAAGAGGTTTATATGGAAAATGTAAAAGAATTGTATTTTTGCTTTTTTTGTTCATTAACTTTAAAAAGAAATAACCACCACTTTTGATGTTTTGTCAATCTGTTGTATTTTTGCAAATTGGTCTATTCTTCGATTCCATAATATTATCATTTGTCCTTTACTTTATATAAATCTGTAGATACTAATGGAATTTTTATTGTATTTTTGCTCTATATGTGGATCCTATGAAGAATATTTTTGAACGACCTGTGTAATCCTTACGTTTGTTTATGGTGGTACATTAAGGACACTCAAAATTAATTTTGTTCCACTTACTATGTTTTGATTTTATTAGATCATATTGGTTATTCGTTCTCTATCTGTCGGCTTAAAGTCTTCCAAATGTTTTAATCTTATCTGCACTGAAGAGACACGAGTTTACAAAATGACCCTCTGCAAAATTTTTAATATTTTGTTATAACTGAGTAACTGTATACTGCTGTACACATGACATTTTAGATATGTCTCAACCATAGAACATTTGTCATTTTACCCCACCCGTGCATAATATACTATATTAGATTTATAAACGAGTAGTAAATCTGATTTTGGGCATTTTTTGTTTCTTTCAATATGTAAACATTATTTGTCGATACGAAGTTGTGTTTAGAAAACAACAGGATGGCAAGTTGACAAGGACAAGTCGATTTGAAATCTCTAATGAGATATAAAGATACAAATGAGGACTTGATTGACAGTTGTAATTAGTTCAATTCGATTTTCAAAGAGAAAATTCGTAAAATAGATTAAGGCTGTGACATTAAATTGGTATGTCATACATTAGAAATATTCCTGTGTATAAAATAGTAGCACAAATCGAGTAAAAGTGTTTTTATACTCTCTTTGGTCTACATGTCAAGAAATTTATAACGTCTCCCAAACGAGCTTGGGGGATTTATTATGTTTGTTGCTCTTCTTATTAAGCCTCTTGAACGAAGTTTAGGGAGGCTTATTGTTTTTGCTCGCATTTCTTTCACCACATTTTCCAGACCGTTTTCTCAGAGATTAATAATTCAATCTTATCCAAACATCACAGGAAGATGGATGCCCATCCCGAAAAGGTGCAATCAGGTCTTGGAATTTTCAAAATGGTAACCGTTGGGATGGAAACATAAAAGAGGGAAATTGAATACTTATAATTGGATGAAACTTTACAGAAACTGGAAATTGGTTTCTGGAAACTAAGACTTCAAAACTGGGAACGGTGCCACGGAAAATGGCAAAAAGGCGGGAAAATTGAAAGTGCAAAAATTTGAATGAAACTTTAGAGAAATGTGGCCAAAAATTTTATAGAACTGGTTTCTAGTCCCTACTTCTGAGTTTGGTTGGGAGACTTTTGTATCAGCATCCTGACACAGTTATAATTTTTTAATATTTCACTTTCTATCCCATTTTCTCGCATAGATGATCTTGTCCAAACCAGATCTCAGAGACAATTAGGCCTGGAATTTTTAATCTTTTTAGGATGTTTGCCCATATATCTAGTTGTGCAAGAAACCAAAATTTAGCCAAAAGTGGTTCATTTAAGGTATATATGGGAGATTCAAAAGGTTGGAGACTTCCATGGTAGTCCTATTGGAAAATGACATTTTGAATTGATTTGACTGTTTTAAACTGTTTCTTGGAAACTATTCACATAAACACCATGAAAACTTCATAGGAAAGGCGTGGGTCATGGAAGAAAGGGTTTTGACTCTCAAAATCCTTACCCTTACTATGAAAACCATACAAAAAATATAAAATTTTAAAAAAAGAGTAGTTTTTGTTGACAAATGTGTATTGAACAGCAGTATATACTACGTATGTAAAAAGTTTCTTTAACGGGGTAAAGAATTGGTTGAAATGTATAATTTAACATTAGGCTGCCGCGGAAACCAAGCCAGAAACCAAAAATTTTCATAAACACATGTGTTGTTTTGATTTCCCCTTTATGTATAAAAGTAATTATGAGGGAGATCTCTGCTCTTGTTTTCAAAGAGGGTTCAAAAATGCCCAGAAATTCTATAATGGAGTTCGTTTCTGAGACTTTTTTGTTTCGATCTGGGAGCACATCTGTTACTTGTTTATTATCTTATTTTTGGCTTTTATTCAGAGATTGTCTGCATGCCCGTGACACATATTAAAATCTAGTTTTAATTACCAACAAAAGATAACAGTAAACACCTACAATGGCCAAAAACTACAATCACATGTCATAGTTCACAAGCGAACTGCACTAGAAAAACGCCAATGGAGACAAAAGACAAACATAAATTACCATAAGAACTCGGGATAGCCGGACTTGATACCGACACATGCTTTCAGTCATAAAATATGATAATTGTTCTTACTTTAAAATAGCTATAAATATACTTTCCGCCATCTAAAGATACATGGTGTTTTGAATGCGTCCTTTTAATCTTAGCTAAAATTACTGACAGTCACGCTACCAGACTGTCGCACTTGTGCTTGTCTTAATTAGTATCGAAAGAAAGTTGATAGGTGCTGGGCGATTCCAAGAAGTATTGCATGCATTGATATTGCCTTGGTCATATACCCATAGTCGCTACTCTTTATCGTTAAAGTAAGAGAATTTAAAGACCCACGTTGATTAGGATGTATGTTACTTCATTTTTTTAGATATTGGTCGTGGTTTTTTATTTCCAATGTAATATCCACACGGTAATAGTACTTTATGATAGTAAATTAGTAACAATGTTGTAGTATGTAGAGGAAAGCCGCTGGGTTGGATTTACGTCTTTTTTAAACTAAAAAAAATGACCGGAGTTCGAATTTCCTTATTACCGTTTTTTTCTTCTTTATTATTCAAGGTCTTTCAAACTGGGGAATACCTTAATCCCTTTTTCAAACTTTTCTCTTTGTTGTATTTTGTCTAGGGTTGTATTTCCATTGCTGATTTTATGCATTTTTGTTCTGTGATTTTAATTAAGCATAAACATGATGTAAAGATAATGTATCAAATATATAAAATACAAAAATAACTAAGTTGCATAATAAACAGTAAACTTTGTTTTGCTGTACTTGTGTTTCAAAGTGTGACCTTTTATCAGCAACATTTTGATCAAATTAAATGGAAAGCCATAATCCAAAAAAATAATCGAAAAGAAGTACCAATTGTCAAAATTATTGAAAAAGGAGGTCAAATGCAATACGAAGGGCATCCATCAAGTACAAAGCTTTTTATTTAAATCTAAGGCATTCCTAAAAAATTGCAAGAAAAAGAACTAAAACAAAAACACGTAAAAAGCACAAAAACAGCAAAAAACAAGAACAACTGAACATAAATAACATAAAAAAATAAAACAAACCAAACGAAAGAACAAAAACATTCATTAAAAACACAACAAAAACAAGAACAAAACATTTAAAAAATAAAACAAAACATTAAAAACTAGAGGGCTCACATGAGCCTGTATCGCTCACCTGGTGACTGGTTTTATTCATTGTCACCAATAGACCACCAATTCATACTATAGATCAGTTCACCAGATGTTACATTTTCATTCTTGGATGAGGTACAAACTAAAAATCACAAACTTTGGAATGGATCGCCGAAAGACAATTGTAACCAAGTTTGGTTCCAAGTGGCTCAGAGGAGAAGACATTTGAATTCATTTCCCATAGGGTCCCTATGTTAAACTGTGCTCCAAACTGGCAGCCATCTTGGATGAGGCACGAACGTAAAAATCACACACTTGAAAGGGGACCACCCAAGGACTATTGTGACCAAGTTTGGTTCAATTTGACTTGGTAGATTCAGAGAAGAAGATCTTTGAATACATTTCACATAGGGTCCTATGTTAAACTATGTCCCGTGCTGGCAACCATCTTGGATGAAGTACGAACATAAAAATCACAAATTTTAAAGGGGACCATCTACTGTGACAAAATTTGGTCCCCATTGACTCAGTGGTTTCAGAGGAGAAGATCTTTGAATGCATTTCCCATAGGGTCCATGGTAAACTATCTTCCCTGCTAGCGGCCATCTTGGATTAGATGCGAACCTGCTCGAGATATGTAGAAATTGTAGTTCTGGAAAATCTCAACACTTTTGCAATTCACATTTAACCTTTATCTCAAATAGTTTTTGAAATGAAAGTAAAAACGTTAATAAATTGTGAAAATTCAAAGAAATAGCGGCAATAACTCCTATGTGGGTTGTCAGAATTTCTTCAAAATTGCAGGACATGTAGATCTTACTATGCTGACCATTTTTATTATATACACTTCACTTCTTTCTTCTACCATTTTCAATATATAAGACTAAAAGTAACGAAAAACTGAATTTTTTGCAGAAAAGGGGCAATAACTCCAAGACGGGTAAATGGATATTCTTAAAAATTGCAGGGCAGGTAGATCTCATCATGCTGATCATTTTATGCTTGTCAGAATTTTGATATCTGTAATGTTTTTTGAGTAATTTGCAAAAAACGGCAATTTACCCCTAAGTTCTTTTTTTAGTAACAGCAGCCATGTTGTTTGGTCTACAGTCATAAAAATCACAAACTTGAAAGAGCATACAATGGTGATGATTCAAGAAAAGTTTGATTAGTATTGGCCCAGTAGTTTCAGAGGAGAAGATATTTGAATTAAAGTTAACGGACGGACGGACGGACGGACGGACGCCGAGTGATGGCAAAAGCTCACATGGCCTTTGGCCAGGTGAGCTAAAAAAAAAAAAAAACAAACAAACAAACAAAAAAAACAAAAAACAAAAAACAAAAAACAAAAACAAAAAAACAAAAACAAAAAACAAAAAACAAAAAAAACAAAAGAAAGACAATAACAAAAATACAAAAACAGATCTTGAGAAGTATTTTGGACATTTTAGTATGTTCAGCAGTAGTAGCCAACGCTAAGCCTGGTTGTATACTCATTTCTGACATATAATAGCTTAGGTACCGTACTGACAATTCGTTCAATATAAAATATCAATTGACTATAAATTGACTACACTTTGATGTTTATCGGAAAAGATAAGAAATGAGGGCAATACCAAAATTACCAAATAGAATTGACAAGAGCTTAAAACCAAAAAGACAAAAGAGACAAAGTAGGCGCAAAACTACGTGAAAAATTATAAACCACAATTGTACTTACTTAGTACAGGGATTTTAAAAGAAACCGGTTTTATGGGACGCCAAATTTTCCCTTCCATTGCGGTGGTCTCCTGCACCAATTGCTATTGAAAGGTTGTAGACAATAAAAAGAAATGATCACGCAAGTACTAATTAAAAAAAATGAATCTTGAATCATAGTTCGGATATTCAATTTGTAGAGAATTAGCACGATTAATTTTCAATGTATGACTACATTCTTTTTAAATATGACAATATTAAGCATAAAACTTTTGATTTCAGATTTTTTTTTCAAAACTCGAATCATTTTATCGATGCAAGTACCGTGGGTCGGATTATTCAAGTTGCATGTTCATTGCATTGCTTTAAGGCATTATTTATGACTTGTCCCGCAAGAGCTATGGTAATTTTCTCTTATCAAGGAGCCGCTATAATTACATTCAATTTATCTGTTTATTCTCATAATTGCTATTTAAACTGATAGAAAATAGATGTGAGGCAAATAAAAATTCATAATTTACCCATGAAATACATTATAGACATTAAATTTAAAACCCTTTTCAACACAATGAGAAACTATTCCATTCTAACATTTTAGAGGACATATATTTCTCTATTATTTTCTGTAATAAAATACATTAATGGATTGAAAGGTGACACTTATATAAACAACAATAATAACACTTATGTATTTTATCTAATAGTATGTAAAATATTTTAGAAACAGACCATTCAATTTTAACATTCCAGTCATCGATTCTTTTTTAATGTGATAATGGGTTTCTTTGATATTGCAACTATAAATGTTTAAACTGATTCTCGTTTCAGCAATAAAAACGTTGTAATCTGTGTGGAGTTCTGAAATCTATTTCTGGTATAATATAATTGTAAACGAGATAATTAAAATGAAATGTTATATATCGAGTCTGTCCTGAGCTATATTTGGTAAAACTCGCTTTACTTATTTGACATATCAGATTACAGACCGCCTCAACATCACAAAAGACTACACTTATTTAAGTGTGTCACATAGGGTTTTGTCACTACTGCATTTCCTTGATATCTTTTAATTCACATTTAACAATATATAAATATAGCCTTTTGATGAGGTCACTACATGTTTTATCGACCTTTTTTATGTATCGACCGAGTATGAAGTCCGCGATTGATATATGAATAAATGTGTTGACCGATAGGAAAGGCTATAGTTGTTTTATTATAATTATCAATATTATAAATTATTGAATAACGATTCTTTAAGTATGTAATCAGTTAAATAAAACACACGGCCAAAAACACCAATGTAGGGTTTAAATAAAGAAAAAAAACACCATATAAAAGATGCAGAAAGGTTAATTTACTGATTTGTTATATGAAATACAGTTCATTGTAATAGTTCAAGAATTTTGCTTTTTACTTAAAAATGATCCTACTAGTAGAGTAGTTGACAGTAATATAAGTCATCAAAACCAGCAGTTATATTTGCTTTTCATTTGAAAACTATAAATGTCTAATCGCTGTTCAAACTCCTTACAATGAAGTGTAGAACAACAATAAAAACGTTGTTTCATTGCTTTGTTTCACCATGTCTTTTATAGAGACTTTGTCTCGTGTGCATTTACTGCACATCTCTTCATTGCTTATTTACAAAGTTGGCATTTGCCTACCTCAGTAAGATATTCCTTATAAGCCCTACACAATAATAGCACCTTGAAATGTTCTTTAGTCAAAGTGACAAAACTGATAAATGTCACCAAATGCAATTTAACTGTTGTCAACTTCAACTTCAGACAATACAAACAGTCTAATTTGCAACTGAAAGCTTTCTTTTGTTGCCCAATGGCGTGAAATGTAAACCAACAAATAAATAGAAATAAGAGAGGAAACGGGGAATGTGTCAAAGAGACAACGACCCAGGGGGGAGTAATAACAACTCAAAGCCACCATAAGATCTACAATGAACGGTGAGGAAACCCCAAACCCAACGGCAGGTCGGAGTTGGCCCCTAGATAAAGAGTAATCAAGTTCAGTGAAATAAACAGCATCCCAGACTCCTGTAGACATAAAGTAAACTAAATAGAAAACAAGAAGACAAGACACACAAAGGCTTAATAAATTTCCTGACTTAGGACAGGCGCAAACCTTTGGCGGCGGGGTTAAATTAGTTTTATTTGGCCCAAACCTTTCCCCTATAGCCAATGCGATAAATCAAAAAACAATCGTAACAACAGTAAAATTAAGTTAGCAACAGGACTGAGTCAATAGTGAAAAATGAAACTGAAAGAACTAAATATACGGACATAAACATGAAATCACAAAAGACTACTAGCAGTTAACTGACATGCCAGCTCCAGACCCATTACCAACTGACAAATAAAATTGTGTACCCTCAGTATACAGCTTCCGCCAAGATCTCTTCCTTTGAGGAGTTTAGCATAATGATTTCACGCATATACCAGAAAACATAACCATTGCCCATGCAATACTGATTTTAGAAATTTAGAATGTGTTTAGTTAAGATGCTAAGACCCTATCAAAATTCAATGTCAATACCAAATAAGGCAATACGAATTACTTGACGACAATACCGTAATTATAACCCTATGAGTTAGACGATTTAAAGGTTTTATAAGTTTGTTAGGCGAGTTTAATAATTTTTACTCTTATGTAAAACATTGCTGTAAAATAAGGGATGTGACATACCGGCATAGATTAGATGTTTACAGGTTGCATTGTATTTATGAACTAGGTCTTTATATCGATGGTAAAATTTAGTAAAGGTTTTAACTAGTTTATGATAACGAAAACCCTGATGTATAATATTTTTTCAGTTATAAAAAGATTCCGTTCATTAAAATTGCAAACGTTATTACATACTCGAGCAAATCGAACAAGTTGAGATATGTAAACGCCATATGATGGCGCTAATGGAACATCGCCATCCAGAAATGGATAATTTACTATGAGAAAAAGAAAAATCGTCCCTTTTATCATAAATTATTATAATTAGAATTGGCTTTATTCAAGGTAAGTTCTTTATGGTAGATGACCTTATAATACGTATTGAAGTAGTCGTTATTTAATTAAAATAGCATCCTAAAGTCGGTTTCACTTCCTTTAGATAATGGAAATCTCACGATTTCAGCTTTATTTTTACACCGATCTTTATCAAATTTGGTATGTTTATCAAGAATGATCATACATAACCGAAAAACGTTGAATTCGCCGTCTACGACATGCACAAAAGTCTGCAGTCATGTGCATTTTCATATTTTTTTTTCAAACAGGTGAAAATTTCTAAGTGTTGGTTTGTTCTATTTTAAGGGCGACCAAGTAACTTGATGAATTAGATGACCCGATTTGACCTACCCAATAATAGCAAGGTGTACTCGTTCGGGGTTAATAATTGTTATCTACGGACTTTTTGTTTGTAAACACCGAATAGAAATTAGCAGTACATTAACAATTTATTTCAAATATTTTTTTTGGGTTTAATGCATGTATATTTCAATTACATGTTTAAGTATTTTGTTGAATTATATCATTTACGGGTATGTTTTTTCTTAAATAAAAAGGGGGTCCAAGCACATGGTAAAAGCCAAAGTGAGGCATGTTCATCATCTGACTTAAAGATATACCTACCTTTACCTATTTCAGAATGGTCCAGTCTAGTCGATAATTGTGCGCGGAAAATATCATCCATTTAAAAGCATGGAGCATTTTTCAAAAGTCTTTTTTCTTTCAACATGTATTGGAAATCATCAAATTTAATAAGGTTCCAGGAGTGTATAATTTTTTTTACACAACAATGCAAATTCCGGTGCCGAAATATGAAATATTAAAGTCAGCAGAAGAGAATTTCCATTATCTAAAGGAAGTGAAACAGACTTTAATATCGGAAAGTGTTGTTAAACTTTTCAATTAAATGCTGTTTAGATAGGTCTTTGTTTTATGGAACATTCCGATACATTTCCAGTTTAAGTAACAGTTAGTCTGTCAGCTGTACTGTTGTTTATCTTCAAAAATGCTTAGTCTTACTTGTTTATATGTTAGATATATAAAGTATGTGACAACTTTTGACAAATAAAATCTATTGAATTTTATCAAATTATAACAAAATGGTTTGTTCTGTTATATGTAGTCGTGAACAGGTGCTTTTTTGTATTTCATGCTGTATGATGTATTTGAACATCTTGTTGACAGGAAGAGTCAATACTAATTCTTTAATGATATAGTTTTGAAAACTGAGGAAACAAGTGGAAGTTAACGTCAAACCATCATTTAAAATTTGAATGTTGTATGAGTTGTCAATAGCCATTAACACAGCTGATATGCTCAAGTTTTGGGTCTTTTGTTATTTTCGTAGACCACACACTCTGGAAATTTGTTTAATTCACGGTTTTTAAATTTGGAACATATCTTTTGTCAAAAGTATTGGTTCTGACTTTTACAGATTAAGTAAAAGGAACTTTTAGATAAAAAATGTTGGACCATGGACCAAAAAAGTTGCGTAAACACGCTCATAATTATTGTCACTGCATTAATAATTTTGAAATGGGTTGTCAAGTTAAACGTCGTATATCTGTAAACAATACTTTATTTGTTGTTCAACATTTTAACATTTTCGTCTATCGAACAACACAATACCAATGTTTTTATGATTTGTGTACATGGAACATTATTTGCTTTTTGTATTGGTATGAATATATGGAAAAATCGTCCAAATTAACACTTTTGAGGCATTGT
Source organism: Modiolus philippinarum (assembly GCA_002080025.1). Lineage (NCBI taxonomy): Eukaryota > Metazoa > Mollusca > Bivalvia > Mytilida > Modiolidae > Modiolus > Modiolus philippinarum. Next base: position 58,959 of record MJUU01012515.1, on the reverse strand, counting down.
ATTTACAAGTTCTCAGGGGAGATAACTATGCATGCCTTCAGCAAGTCTAATTGACATTCATGGTTATGTATTGTAAAACATCACATCTGTCGATAAAATGTTTTGTCATTATAAAAAGAATTTTCGATTTGTTAAGAATCTATAATCGAATTAAAAATCCCCCACTGACAATATAAGCTTTATATTCATTAGTTCAAGTAAAGGATAAATGTTTGTCATTGTAAAGACTGCTAAACTTTGGTGAAGAGATGTAAAGGCTTATGAAACAAGGTTATTATTTACAAATTAAACTAACCAAGAACAACAATATGCATGGCAATAAACAACGAAAGAATATGGAGCAAATGCATATGAGACAAGGTTTCTACAAATAACCCTGTAATGATTTGTATTGATATTTTTAGGCATCAAACTATTCAATTCCATGTTTTAAATTTGTGCACCTTCTTCCCACATTTTGCAGATGTTTTGTTACGCCAAGTTTTCTTTCAAAACATCGGCAAACGAATACGGAAGCAAAATGGAACAATTCATATCCAACACGAATTGAGGCAGCGTATCAAAGACATAACAAAAAATAAGCAAGAACGCCACAAAAATAAGCACAAGTAGTGTGAACCCCTAACCAAAACTTGAGGTATCATCAGGTGCTTCGGAAGGGAAGATCTGCTTCACACATGAAAACCGTCACACTGCCAGTGAAAAGTCCGATTTTATCAGAGTCAGTGTTTGTCAGTCCGTTTATAAACTCTGGATCAACACAAACACATCTTTTCTCATCTGTGAAAAAAACATCGTCTTGATAAGTTGGACTTTTTTCTAGTTTGATTTTTACTGTGAGTCTTTTTGTGTATTTATTTTTTAGCCGTTCACTACACATAGGGGGAGGGTTTGGATCCAAGAAAACGAGTTTAACCCCACCGCAATTTTTGCGCCTGTCCCAAGTCAGGAATATGTTGGTCATTGGCTTGTCCTTGTCTTCTTATGAAATTTTAGTTTCTTGATGTTTTGGTTATTGGATGTGCTTTGTTTCCATCGATTTATTCACTTTTTACCTTTATGGGGCCATTTAGGGCTTGCTATATGGTGTGAGGTTCCTCACTGTGTTGAAGAAATTACGGTGACCCCTAGATGCTTTGTTTTGGGTTGTTTTAACCTGGATATGGAATGTTGTCTCCTTGACATTTACCCCATTTCCTTCTTTTTCATATTGTAACAGTCTTTCAAATCATGTTCATGACAATAAAACTTCTGTAGTGACAATTGCAACGGTGATTGAACATACCCTAGCTGAAGAAGTTTTTGAGACAATAATTTCTCTCTGTTGACAAAATCACTGTACAGACTACATGCACGAAAATAGAGAATTAGTTGTGAAATGTAGACGCTATATGCGTCTATTGACTCGATGAGTGCCATGTATTTGTTTTTACATTGTGATTGTCATCTATTAGTTTTGATGTCGGGACAACGGGTGACAGCGATCGTAAGAACGCTGCCAATTGATTTTATGTTTGTTGACGATCCCACATTCATTGGTAAAGAGAACATGGATGCAATTTTGCTCGATATTTTTCAATGAATCCCGCTCAACAGGGATATTTTAACTTAGTATGAGGTATGAGCAAAGCCCGTTGTTAAAGATCTCATGCATGGTGACTTCAAGACGAAGCATTGTTCCAGTGCTTGTTTTACCGTGCATTTGAAGAGACTTTGTCTCATTTGTTATCTTATTTGTAACCACTGGGCCGATGCCACTGCCGATGGAGTGTTAGATTCTGAGGGTATTCACCAACCCTGTAGTCAGTACTTCGGTGATGACCCGAAAGCCGATTTTATTTCAAAACCTCCAATAAATAAATTTAAGAAAATTTTATTGAAGCTTAAGGAGTATCTCCTTAATGCATAGCTCTGATTTTGGCTTTATTTAGATTCTATTGGTGATTCATTTTGGTTCACAGATTTCAATATATATGTTTTGATTTGATCTGCACTGAAGAGACATAAGTTGTCGAAATGTGCATATGCAGCAACTTAATTCACAGTAACTTCGGTATTTTGTTATTTGCGGTTACTCCATATCCTTTCTTTGTTAATCAAATTATTAAAAATGTCAACAAGGATTCTCTATAGCATTTAGTTTTTGTAATTATGATTTTTTTTCTTTTCTTTTCAAATATGTAAATATAAAACAAACAAATCCATGCAACCTTCCCGTTTGTTCAATTTTCTTGAAACCTGTAGTTTTGACTTCATATCCTTGTTTTATATTGCTTTTGTTTTGCATTGCTTTTGTGATAAAACTTTGTTGACTTGTTCTATTATTTCGTTTGAGTCACTTTGAGTTCGACTCAAATCTCCAACGAAAAATAACTTTTTTTATGAAATACTTAGCACAGATATGTTCTGTTTTGTATATGTAATAAAACCGGAAGTTAACATGCAGTCCATATCAACATACCCAGTCTGATATGGCCATATCAGACTGCCTCGTTCTGAAAATCCATATCTGACCGGTGACATGGCAATTTCAGGTGTGTAGTTCCCTGGGGAATTGTAGCATGCAACTATAATTTTCAGCCATTGCAGATGTTTCCTGTTATCTTTTTAATTACATATTGCATAGAACATATAGGTTAGAGTTAAAACCGTATGGTACCTTATTATATTTGCTGATGTTGGCAGTTTGATCTATCGACTTAGGGTACGAAAATTTAAAGAAAAAATTTAGTTTTCAGACTTTGATAATTTCAAAACCCTTTATAGGAACGGCAGTTTGTAAAAGAATCACTTCTCGTCGTTAAAATTAACGAAAGAAAGCGATTCTGGTTGTTATAATAAATATAATAAATTAAAGCTGTGATGGCGCTGAAACTCAAAGGCCTTGACAATTTACACACGAAAAGGCGATAAAATGCTTAAATACAACATTTTCAGTGGTTCCAATTATACATGTCCCATTATCGGACTTCATAAAGCATATTATGTATATGCAAAAAGCCATAATAAAACTTTAAAGACCTTAGCATATCTTTACCTATCGACAAAAGCACTCGAAAAAAAAAGATTTTGAAAGAAAAATTGAGACAAATGGTTTGCAGGGAGTAAGATATTTCTACAATCATGTTTACACTCCGAAAAGAAAGGTTTTTCTTCGAACAAGGAGGCAATTGAAGCTTCTCTCGAGGATAAATCCTACGTATATTCTGGTAATTGACATTGATACCTTTGGCAGATTTATTCTAATACTTTAAGTACTGGAACTTAAAACTATCGATAACATGTATTGTTATGCATAAAAATGTAATCCTATTCGTAAGGAGATGGTGATTAAGTAGCGTAGGTGAATATTCGAAGCGATATCTTTACCAATTATTTTCAATACAACTGTAATTGTTAGTTATTGCAGAGTTCTAAATGTTAAAAGAATTAAGGCATTGAAGATACATGAAATATTTATGTTTTATTGTTCGCTTTTTTGTGTTCTGTGGCCAAACACCATATTTACATACCATTTTCAAGTAAATGTTTCAGGAAATCATTCATTTCTTGTTCAAAAAAGTTATCTTGCAGTTAGCAGTCTGCATGGGTTGGGTTTTATTCGTGTTTATTTTACTATATAGGTAAACGGGATAGAAAAGGGCTTTTGTTAATGTTTTTTCCAGGTCCGGCTGTCGCAAGTATCCATTGTTGTTTACATAGTTATTTGTGTTTTATTTTACTTATGTTGTGTAGTTCGCCTGAGAAATTTTCAGTCATGTACATATTTCATATTGTTTTTTAATAAGCATTACACAGAATCCCGCCAAAATTATATACGTCCAAAGTCAAGGGCCAACTGAGTTAGAGTTTTAGGATGTTATATTATCGAAACTATCTCACTTTCGAGGAATTTGACCATTACAAATTGAGTGACACGCAAAACTGCATTTTAATTTTAATGTTGCAGATAAAGTCTCATTCATCTGCAAGATTAAAATTAAAATGCATTTTTGCGTGTCACTCAAATTGTAATGGTCAAATTTCTCAGTAGAAAGATTTCATATTCTGGACATTTTCACACATATAACGCAGTAATTCACAAAATTATGAAGCGCATGAGTGAATTACAGTATTTTTTGGTCAAGAGTTGAATATTTGCGATAATCATAATCTATGGGTAGTTCCTATCGTTGTTTACGTTTGTCTTTTGTCTAATTTGTGTTTTTCCTGTGTAGTTCCCTAGCAGATTGTGGCATGTAATTATAATTTTCAACCATTGTAGGTGTTTCCTGTTGTCCCTTTCATTTCATTTGGGTTTATTTCATAGTTCTTCACAAACAATTTACATGTTTCATTTGAAATTTTCTTGATAAACACTGAAAGAATATGGAGTAAATGCAATGGATACAAAAACATGGCAAAACCAAGCAATGAAATTTCCGCTTTTATTGTTGTTCTTCACCTTCAAGTCAACACAAAGCCTTAATCAATGAGCTATGTTCATACCTCTTAGTAATTTCTCTAGCACCTGTTTGAGCTGAATTTATTGATAGAAGTCGAACACATGTCGTTTTTACCCATGGATGCGGCACCAACAAAAATAAAATAATCGGCAAATCATTGACAGATATGACGTGTCTGTGTCCGAAATGAAAACGGACATTTTCAGCTAGATTTCACGTCTTCACGGATTTGACATAACCGGTTTTGACTCGCCCATGGATTGACACTGATAGTGTGACGGGTGTCGCTTAGCGATGCAGGACATGCTTACCTTTCCGGAGCACCTGAAGTCACTCTCGGTTTTCATGGGAGTTCACACTATGAGTGCTTTGGTTCTCAATATCGTCTTTTTATTTTCGTGCCTAGCGACTGTCTCACGTACTTGTTTTGTCTTTGTTTTTCTCTGTTGCCGTTTTAGCCATGTCTTTGAACTTTGATTTTTGTGATCATCACTTCCCTTGTTGCTTCGGTATTCTACTGCCGTTGTTTCTCTATATTGACCAAATATAACATTACAATAAAGATGTTTTTTTATACCAGACAGTCTAGACGGGAAACGATTTACCGTATGTACCGATATCGCGGTATTTTTGCTGACGGTTCGGTTCACGATATGTGGGAGGCCACTTACGATACGAATGATATAAGGCCAAAATTAAAATATTGTTAGTTTCCACTTTTGTTTGGATTCTTTTGGTGACAATCGTCGGATGAAAATTCATTGTGATTTTTGAATAAATAATTATTTTTATAATCTTTTCAATATCACGTGTTTTCTTCGATCTGGTAAGCGACCATATTGAAATGGCGGCGCCCGTAGACAATGAACTGGAAGGACCATCGTCTAACTTCAAATCTGCTATTTGGAAACACTTTGGTTTCAGACTCTCAATGGTAAATGACGTGAAAATAACTGACAAGGAAAATACAATTTGTATTAAGTATAAAAAGGAAATACTACAAACATGTCAACACATATGTTAAGACACCACTCTGAAGTTGATTTGAAGGAATGTTTTCGTAAAGTCAAATCGTCGGTCGGGCCTTTAAAACAAAATGCCGGCGGTCAGCTACGTCTAAATGAATCATTCAAGTTTAAACTGAGCATAAATTCACTGAAAGCATTGACAATTTCCAGAGCCACAGTGTCTTGTGTTCGATATAAGGCCATATTCACTGGTTAAAGTGATGGGTTTAAACAACTTTTAAGAACCCTTGAACCAAGATATGATATGCCCTCCCGTCCATATTTAAGTGACAACATTGTCCTCTATTTCTATATGGAAACCCGAGATATATTTATTAGTGAACTTAAACAGGTACCATATGTATCAGTCACAACTGATGGATGGACATCAACGGCTACTAAGAGCTATATCACCATTACTCGCATTACTTATTAGACTGGGAAATGCAATCTAACTTTCTGCAAACCAAGCAACTCCTTGATGCCAACAGTGCTGAAAATATTGCTGTTGTAATGGTTTCAGCCAGGAATTAATGAAAATAGTTAGACCTAATATAACCACACCAATTACTACGGATACTTCCAAAAAAATCCAGAAAAATCATGACAATGTAAGGATTGCACATAGAGAAACAACATAAAAATGACAAGAACGAAACAAACAGAACAAATTACATTCTCCTCTACCAAACAAATAAATAAGTCATGTCACTAACAGTGTGTCTAAACTAGAAACAGAACACCGGTAGTGTGATTAGATGCTCCGGAATTTAAGTATGTAATGCTTGATATGTGGTTCCCATTGTACTGCAAGAATTGTGTCCTATGTACATTTATATCATATCCTTTTATTTTGTTCATATTTGATTTCAGTCTTTTTTTTCAGCAAATGGTTGCCATAAAACAAGAACTACTTGAGGAAATACAAGTATCACAGAATGATGAACCGCCTGTAGTACCCAGTGCTAGCACAACAGGACATATTTTACCTACACGAAGCTTACCTGATACAAAATCAAGACCCTATAGTAAGTAAAGAAATGTTAACTATAGCAGTAAATTTGACTTTATAACAGTAACAATTCAAAAACTATTTTATTAAAAATTCATTCTCATTTCACAATATTTGTTGTAAACCCAGCCTAGTGTGTAGTGTCTTTCTGGGATATATAGTAGGATATTTTGTAATTTTTATGATTCTGCTATAATACAAGATAGTTAAATACCACATAGTTACTAGAACAACTTATGTCTCTTTACTGAAATTCAAAATTAAAAAAAAAAATTAAAAAAGGATGTACCTACAAAAGCTGATAGAGAACAAATAACCAATAGATTCTAAGCAAAAATTACTAGATTAGCTTTGGACAGAGCATTGTATAAGGGAGATAATCCTTAGTTTTAAACAAAATGTGTAACGAATGAGTTGTTTTTCCAACAGTTAAATATACTTATTTACGATGCAATTTCGGGTACAATCAGTCGTCAAAAGAAGAAATCTGCCATGGCTGATTTATTTGGTGATGTTTTTGTTGTGAAGGTAGAGGAGGCCAAACCACTAATTTTACGAGCTGAGGAGGAAGTTGCACGATACAAAACAGAACAATCTTTAACTCTTGACTCGAATCCTCTAGTGTGGTGGAAAATGAATGAAACAAACTATCCACTTTTATCAAATGTTGCAACCTATTACTTGTGTATTCAGGGCAAATCTGTGCCAAGCGAAAGAGTATTTTCTACAGATGGGGACATTGCAACAGCTCAAAGAGCAGTTTTGTCTTGGGGCAATGTTGATATGTTGATATTCTTAAAGAAAACTTAAAATTATAAACTATTCGCAGTTCATCTGAAGAGACATTTTTAACACTTAGCGACGATTATGTTTGCTTTGTCATTTTGTTACCAGTTTGATGTTCTATTTTGATTTAAAATTTGAAATTGCATTGTGTTTCTTTCCTGATGTGACATAATATTATATGATGTGGTATATGCAGAATGAAAAACAGCAGTATCAACCAAACATAATACAAATACAACAATAACAATATGGTGACTAATGTTATGTAGTACAAGTCTAATTTAAAACATTAAAATGAAAAATAAGGACTAACAATTTTTACATGGTATAATTACTAAAAAATTATCAGAAACTGATGTTAAACTGCAAAAATTAAAAAAAATCAAGATGTAAATTCAACCAACATTTTCAATATGCATGTACATAATAGCAAAAATAGAACTGATCATCAGAAAAAAGAGTCTTGTTTGCAAGTTTGGGGTAAGCTATTGCATATAAGTATAAAACGTATCGTGATACGTATCTTAAAGCAAGTAGAATGATCGCAATACGTATCGTTTGCAAAAAATGTGTATCGTTACACCCCACCAGACACATTTGTTCTAGTCCTTATTTTCCAAATATAACATTGAAATGGAGATTTTCCTTAATATGTCAATATTACTCATAAAGATTATGAAAAATGCCATTTCGTAATCCGACACGTTTGTTCCAGTCAATATTACTCAAAAAGTATTGCATTTGACTGCATAAAAACAAATATAATACGTGTATTAAAATAGAGTTTCAACAAAACCGTTTGTTTAACTCAATATTACTCAAATTAATCATGAAAATATTAATTTTTCATATCACACACATGCAATTGAGTTACTTCCTAAAATGGTTTTCCAAGTACAAATAATAAAAAGAATCAACATTTTAGCGGATACCGTAAATTTCTCTTTAGCCATGGTATATAAATCAATATAATTTCAGTGTTATGTGTATTAATTTCATATCCAGTACTCAAAATATCCCCCCTTTTCATATGGGTAGGAGATCTAACTTTTGTATTGCAAGAATAGTCATTTTACAAAACATTAGAAATTCATATGATTTAGAAATTATTCACAAATATATATTATATAACTGTTAAACTCAGCAGTATCATTTGAAATCAGACACATTATAGCAGTTAAATTGTGTTTAAATGCCTCCGATATAGCGAGAAATTTAAATACATTTTATGTTATTGTTTCTCAATGTAAGTATAACGGACATCGACATCATATTTGTGTTTTTGTCAATAAAATAAGTTTAAAGCATGGTATATATCACTGAAAACAAACATTTAGTTCTTTCAGTTTAAATTTTCACAATTGACTCAGTCCTGTTGCTAACTGAATTTTACTGTTGTTACTATCGTTTTTTTTATTTATCACATTGGCTAGGGGGAAGGTTTGGGCCCAATAAAACTAGTTTAAACCCGCCACAGCAGGTTTGCGCCTGTCCTAAGTCAGGAAATTTATTAAGCCATTGTGTGTCTTGTCTGTTTTCTAGTTAGTTCACTTTATGTCTATGGGAGTCTAGGGTGATGTTTATTTCGCTGAACTTGATTACTCTTTATTTAGGGGCCAACTCCGACCTGCCGTTGGGTGTGGGGTTTCCTCATCGTTCATTGAAGATCTTATGGTGGCTTTGAGTTGTTATTACTCCCCTTTGGGTCGTTGTCTCTTTGACACATTCCCCGTTTCCCTTCTTTTTCCTATTTAACAACTCGGCTAACTAGTATCAGTTTGGTTAAGGTGACATTCTACTTACGGGAAATATTCAATCAAATATATTGACAACAACGGGAAAAGTACAGGATCCGATAGGTCATATTCACATTTCAGCAATTCGTCTCTTGTTCAGGGTTACACTGCACAGTTATGACTAAATATCACTTTTACTATCGGAAAATATCCCTTTCTTGTATAAAATTTTTAAAAAACATACATAATTTTACTGTTGAAGGCAGCATTATTATATGAATACATGCACACTATAGCAATTAAATGGTGTTTATGTCGCTGATATGGTAAAAAGAGTGTAATTAGCTCGTAATTACCTTGGAATCTTTTTTGCCACCCAACATTTTCATTGATAAATTTATTTAATACTGCTTTTAAAAATTACAGAATGCCTCTTTATTATCTGCAATAAAATAATAAAAAAAAATTCAAAAAGAGGTGCCCCGAGTTTGCGTTAAATTTAGTAATTTTCGTTGAAATTTTGGGTAATCACCTAGAGGTCAAATTTAAGGACGGAAAACCAATGGCAATATATAAGTCTCTGTAGTTGAAAATCGGGGCGATAAATGGTTTTCATGGACAGTAACAGTTTGGAGAGAAAATGAGACAGATAAAGTTTTGAGAAAAGGGGACTCTGCTGTTAACCAATTAGTATATATTACAAACAAATTTGGCAAAGCATTAGACGAGGGGAAGGAAATTCGGGTAGTTTTCTGCGATATAAGTAAGGCTTTTGATAGTGTTTGGCACAAAGGATTGATTTTCAAATTGCAACAAGCAGGTATATGTGGTAATTTATTGTCTTGGTTTAAAAATTATTTAAGTGGGCGGGCTCAGAGGGTTGTCATCAACGGGGCTTCATCTGACTGGATATCAATTAAAGCAGGAGTACCCCAAGTCTCAATACTAGGACCTTTATTGTTCTTGGTTTTTATCAACGATATTGTCCAAGATATACATGCCCAAATAAAACTTTTGCAGATGATACTAGTTTATATATTGTGGTTGATGACCCCGTTAATACAGCAGTTACCCTAAATAATGATTTAGATAGAATACGTGAATGGTCGAAAAAAATGGTTAGTTTATTTCAACGCTAAAAAGGCAGAGACTCTCATTATTTCCTGGAAAGTTAATAAACCTCCACACCCACCCTTAAAGATGAACAATCAAGAATTACAGTCCGTATCTGAGTCTTGATAGATTTACACTTGAAAAACTATATTTTTAATTTATCAGACCAATTTTGGAATATGCTGATGTTATTTGGGATACTGATAATGTAGGTTTGATCCAAAAATTAGAAAATATTCAAATTGATGCAGCTAGAATAATAACAGGGGGACAAAACTCTCCTCGCATGGAAAGTAATATGAAGAGACTAAGTGGGAGACTCTAGCCGAGAGACGGAATAATCACAAGTTAATATTTTTTCATAAAATTATTAATAGTCAATTATTAAAAATCAAATTTGATACCAGTTCATGTGGCTGACAGACATTCTCATAATACTAGACAAAGTCGTAATTTAGTTGAAATAAGAACTCGTACAAATCTGTATTCTCAATATTTCCTTACGTCAACTGTAAGAAATTGGAACATTGCTAATGACACACGTGATGTTAAAAGTACTGGCCTATTTAAACGTCTGCTTCTTCTCAAAATAACAAAGTACCTATGTATTTTTATGTTGGAAGTAGAATTGGCCAAATCCTGCATTCACGCTTGCGCATGGACTGTAGTTCATTAAATTCTCACCTTTTCGTACCTCTTCGTACGTAATGTAGTGTATTCTCTAAATTGTGTTTGTGGAGGAAATGAGACACCTTTCCATTATTTGTTAACATGTCCAAGACATCGTTTGCCTAGAGAAAATCTCATGACTTCTGTAGCTGATTTTACCTATAAATATTACGACCCATCTACTTCTACGATTTTTATAGCTGTTCAAAATTTCATTTTACAAAGTAAAAGATTCACACCGTAGCAAACTTGACAACCTTTTGTTAAAATACCCTTTTTTCGGTTTATATTTTGAATACATATGCTGTACACTATTACTCGTTCTGTTATGCTAATCAACTGAAAAAAAAATTGTATATTTTATGAAAGAATATGGAGTAAATGAACATGAGACCATAACACATATGTTAACTCCAACTGTGATAATTTTAATGAGCTGTATGGCCATTTCGGAAATTTATTCCTCATCAGCAGCACTAGAACCCAAACAAAGGAAATCCATAATTTAAAAAAAATGTTAAAATGCATAAAACCAAACGAAATCCGAATAATCAGTAATATCAAATATAGCTAAGGACAAAACTACGATGGTGGGAGTTAATCCTTCGATTTTAGAATTTACATAAATTTAGATTATAGTAATTGAACAAAGTGTACACATGGGATATTATCTGATGTGCAAGTACACCATATCTAAGAAAAATAAAGAGCATACATCTCTACCACGGGGAATTGTTTTACCAACTCCACACTGCAATAAAAGAGAAACTCCTGTATTAAATATTTTATGAAAGTTACCAACTCCACACTGCAATAAAAGAGAAACTCCTGTATTAAATATTTTATGAAAGGATATGGATTAAATGAACATGAAACCATAACACATATGTTAACTCCAACTGTAATAATTTTAATGAGCTGTATGGCCATTTCGGAAATTTATTCCTCATCAGCAGCACTAGAACCCAAACAAAGGAAATCCATAATTTAAAAAAATGTTAAAATGCATAAAACCAAACGAAATCCTATCCTGTATATATATATATATAACTTGTTGATATCATCTGAGTTCTCTCGTATGTTTTTGTGTATTATACGATGATAAGCTCTTTTCACACTTTAGTGTCTGATTTAGTAACAACTCTCTTTTTTTATTAAATGATAATTACATGTTATCTTTTTATGGTATAACTAAAATATTACTAAGGTACCGTTGCGAGCATGATTGATTCAAGTTCACTTCATGTGCTGTATGACCTTAGGAGAGAGATTTATATAAGCTTTGCTTGTTTCTAAATCCTGTAAATGTAAATTATATTCTTGTCTTGTTCATGTACTGTATATGTCTTAGTTCAATAAATATGTTTAAGAGGAGGAAACGTTACCATTGTCCCATTACACTACTCAAACCATATACTACGAAATTTAAACACATTTCTCACTGAAATTATAACGGATACCGACATCAAATGTGTTNCTCACCTTTTCGTACCTCTTCGTACGTAATTTAGTGTATTCTCTAAATTGTGTTTGTGGAGGAAATGAGACACCTTTCCATTATTTGTTAACATGTGAAAGACATCGTTTGCCTAGAGAAAATCTCATGACTTCTGTAGCTGATTTACCTATAAATATTACGACCCATCTACTTCTACGATTTTTATAGCTGTTCAAAATTTCATTTTACAAAGTAAAAGATTCACACCGTAGCAAACTTGACAACCTTTCGTTAAAATACCTTTTTTCGGTTTATATTTTGAATACATATGCTGTACACTATTACTCGTTCTGTTATGCTAATCAACTGAAAAAAATTCTCTCGTATGTTTTTGTATATTATACGATGATGAGCTCTTTTCACACTATAGTGTCTGATTTAGTAACAACTCTCTTTTTTTATTAAATGATAATTACATGTTATCTTTTTATGGTATAACTAAAATATTACTTAGGTACTTGCGAGCATGATTGATTCAAGTTCACTTCATGTGCTGAATGACCTTAGGAGACAGATTTATATAAGCTTTGCTTGTTTCTAAATCCTATAAATGTAATTTAGTTATGTATGATTATATTCTTGTCTTGTTCATGTACTGTATATGTCTTAGTTCAATAAATATGTTTAAACCAAAGTTGTGAGAGGAGGAAACGTTACTATTGTCCCATTACACTACTCTAACCTTATACTACGAAATTTAAACACATTTCTCACTGAAATTATAACGGATACCGACATCAAATGTGTTCTTATTTTACAACAAAATAAGCTTAAATTACAGAACATCATATTGAAAATAAACATTCAAAATTTTTGATTATCTATTTGGTTTGAAAAAAAGTCATAATTGCAAGGTGAAAAATTACTTACAGGAAATACTCAATCAATCAAATACAATATGTATTAAAAAAGGGGGAATGTACATCAGACGATTTGTAATGTTCTAATAAACAATGAAAGGATAAGGAGAAAATGCACACGAGACAAAGTCTCTTGAAATACATGGTAGTGCTAAGCATACAAACAAAGCTCCCTATGCCGCTCATTATCTTGAAGTCACCATGAGGCCTTCAAAAATGAGCCACTCTCATACCTGATAGCAAGCCCGAGACGATCCCCAGCACCGGTCCGAGAGGAATTCTTTGCTAAATGTCGAACAATGCTACATTTAGTCATGGATGCCGGATAGTCAAGAAACATATCTTCCAAACCATGTCCTCCGTTACCCAACTATTGTTTTGAGCTAGTGGATGATTGCATTATAAAAAAGTGAGATGTGGGCACAGATGGTCAGAATAACATTAGGAAATTAAAATATAACAATAAATGCCAAAATTTGAAAGTATGATAGTATATCTATATGAGAAATTCTCTCGCGATTCGGCCCTGACACAGGGCTAAACAGTAATTACTAGATTATGAGCTTAAAAATTTGAAACAGCTTATTTCTTTAGATGACACTTAAATGGTTTTACGATACATCAATTTGATTATTTCTAGTTGATTAACTTAGTTTCATAGTTTGTCGGTCTAAGCGAGACGATATTTAACGAACAGATGATTTCTTAACTGTATCAGTATTTAACACGTTAGATGCTATGTAAAAGTTTCATGTCAAAGCTGGAAAGAACTAGTGTTTTCAAAATGCCATCAAGTTTTTTGACTTCCAAAATGTTATATCAAAGTTCTAATTTATACCAAGAAAAAAATAATGTGACGGGTTACTTTTGCCATCACAAAAACGGACAGTACTATCTTTCTCATTGTAGCAACATCCATGCCTCACCCATGGCATAAAGTGTACAGGAAAATCTTAACTCTCTAACTGTTAAATGCTAGTGTTTATCATCAGAACGAAGAACAAAACATTACACAAAATAATTCCCTATGTATATTTTTCTCACAACCTAGCTTGTATATACTACTTTACATCGATAGGTAATTGTTTTTGCATAATGCAATTACAGATAATTTTATAACCTAAACCCTATTTCACTATGAACCCAATACAAAAATGTGCTTCATATTCCGTTGACTTGGCCATGAATTGATAGAAATCTATCTTGTATCTATATATGTTATTATGTTATTAAACATTTCAATAGAATTCTCTCATATTAGCTAGTTAATCCAAACATTGGATGATCAGTCAGGAGTCTCATCAGAAATAGCTGTCTAGAATGAAAAACGTTTGATGTCAACAGACAATACATCTTATCTCAGCATGAATTATAAAAAATTCAATAACTTACTTTGATCCAAACTTTGGTCATTATATTATTTTTTTCATCATTGATGTTTGTATGGTCCAAATGAAGTTGATACAGTTTACTTTTAAATTTGTATTTCTGTTACGTTCATTTGTCATTTTGATCCAATTAACGGATTTGAATTCGCCTACGAAACCACTTTGTTGAATTTCATTACTTATTTTTATCTAAGCAGATATAACAATGAACAACGGCAGTACAATACCGAAGGAACAAAGAACAAGATTACATAAATCAAAGTCAAGAGACAAAGCAAAAGCAAGAACACCAGAAGAAGGAAGACCAAAGGCACTTATCAACCGCAAAACACAAACACTTCAAATACAACAATAAAAACTAAAGCACTAAGAGTGTGAACTCTCAAAAAGAGTAATATGAGGTTCTCCGTAAGTAAGCATTGATGACATGTTACATCTAAATGGTTTGTTTATAATTTGGCTTTATTCTGAAAGGTTCAAGATTAGGATCTTGCATAAATCATATTGAAGATCGGAATAACATACTACTATAAGAAATCTCTTTCAAGTTCAGCGCAGCGAAACGGGAGAAAAAGAGATAGAATTTATTGCACGGAGAAAAAGATTTTTTACACGGGTGGAAGATGTCCCAATTCAAATAAAATCGAAAGTATGAACCTATTTCTTTATATATAAAAGCCAGGACAGCCATGAAAGTAGGGTACGTCGCCAATATTTTACATTATCAAGAATATATTTTATACTTTGTTTTGACAAAGGTTCTAGAATGAACAAATGTTTGACGTGAAGCAGTGTATTACTGTATTTCAAAATCATGTAAAAGTATTAGGACACATTCTCTTCAATAACATTCATTTTAATTGCGAAAAAATATAATATCTTCATAATGTGCAGTTAGAAAATCGATGATACAACAACCGCCATGATTAATAGAATATACTTAGAATGAACACAGCAATTTCTTCCTGTTGTCTTAGCCACGAGTACATGTCGAGCAGATAAATTGCAAAAAAAGGAAATAGACAAACCCCAAAAATGAATGTACAAAAAATGGACACAAATCAATCAGTAATACAAAAGGCGATGTATCTGATTGGTATATTTAATGACAATGTTGTATATGTATAAATAATGGCGATAATAACTTTTCTTGAGTATCATAAATAATGACGATAGGTTGACAATATTTATTTTATTTTGTAATGCAAATTTTACACTTACATCAATTTGTTCAGTAGATTACCGAAGGAACAAGGGAAGCGAAGACCACAAAAATCGAAATCAAAAGACATGGCAAAAACGGCAACGGAGAATAACAAAGACAAAACAAGGACGTGAGACAGCTACAATACACGGATATAAAAAGATGACATTAAAAACTAAGGAGCACCTGATGTCACTCCCATAAAAACCGGGAGTGACATCAGGTGCTCCGGAAGGGTAAGCATGTCCTGCTCTGCTAGCGGCACCCGTCACACTATCAGTGGGCCAATCCAGGGTTGAGTCAAATGTTTTTGTTTTTCCTGTGTTAGCCCTTGTAAAAGCTTGGCCTCATACGAGAAAAGGAAGAGATCAGCTAAAAGCGGCGCGCAGTTAGTTCCCATGGGAATCCCGATTGTCTGTTGAAAAACGCGACCTCCAAATTCGACAAAATATTATCTATAAATAATTACATCCTTCCCCGTGTACTTCTTGTTTGACTCAGTGTGGTTCTTTACAAAATAAGTTTTGTCTTTCCCTACTACTAAGTAAGTGTACCTGCGTTCTCCGTTTTTGGTGCAGAAACAATGATGTATCAAATCAGAAATCATTGTTTTCAATTTATTGTGTGGCAGGGTAGTATAAAGAGTAGAAAAATCAAATTTGTATGCTGTAGCAATGAGTAAGACTGCTAGAGGATAGCTGTTCAAGTAGATCTTTAGAATTTTTTTAGAATCCACATCTGATTGACGCCGCTCGTGGAGTAAACTTTATCACAGTAACTTTTCAGGCCATCTCTGACTGCGGTCAATAAAGTAGTAAGGAGCTTAGAAAGTGGAAGAGTGGTGCATCCGGAAGACACCGCAATGAATCTGTTTGTATGGGTTCTTATGAAATTTAAGGACCCAGTAGATGTAGGGGAGCTGATTGTTTTCATCACCCGTTTTGAAGCCAAAGGATGTTAAAACTGAGTTGTGATTTTCAATAATCTCCTCCCTTGATAGTGTATTGGGAGTATAAGTTGGGTGTCCTGATGAACTATCAATTCCATCTCCTTAACCAGACAGTCAAGATAGTGTTTCTTACACAAAATAATATATCGTTTCATATTTGTTTTTCATGCATATTGAAAAGCTTCTTTAAAGTAGATTACAAAACATTTTCAAACCAAATTAGAAATCCAAGTGACACAATAAATAAAGATTAAGAAAAACAGTGAATACTGATAGTTAAGAAAAATTAAAGTGCTCTTACTCTATATTCAAATTTGCTCTTCTTCTCACATATATAGTATCATATACCAAAGCATTGGTTCTGCTAAGACAAGAGCACTGAAATTTTTGGATCATAAGTCTGCACCTTAAAATTGACTATATAACAAAGTACGGGAGTCACTGTGAATTCATTTTCTTCATAAGGCCATTTCGACAACTTATGTCTCTTCATTGCAGATCAAATCAAATCATTCGGAAATCCATAAACCGAATGATGTGTAAAAGCTGACAGAGAACAAATTACCAATAGGATCTAAATAGAAAAGTCAAACACAGCCGAGGACAGAGCTTTACAAGCAGGAGATACTCCTGCATTTTAAACAAAATTTCCTTCAATTTAGATAATGTAAGTTGTCAAATAAAATCGGTTTTCGGGCAAGCACGGAAGTACTAGATACTTGTTTGGTGAACACCTTTGGGGTCTAGCAGTTCACCAACAGGGTAATAAAAGGTGACACCAAACGTTCTTCAAATGTTTTACTGACAAGGTCCGTTACCAATATTTTATTTTTATTTATTTTTTTTTTTCGTTTGGCTTGAACATGCATTCCTATATATAAGAGATAATTATTAGGAAAGAAAATTGTAACTATTGCTCGACTGCATGTTTGTTCAAAAGGATTAAAACAAGCGGCCAATGTGCTATAATTTGAATCTTTTACTTTGTTAAAGAAAATTTTGCACAGCTATTAAAATGGTAGTGATTTGGTTGTACATTGCATGTCAGGTCATCTCAACTAAAGGGTAAACAGTCATTACCAAGTGCAGATAAATCGGACATGTTGTCTAACGGTACGTTGTCTAAAACATTCTTATAAGAATATAAAGTAGATCTCAATCGCGCCACAATTACAATTTACAGAATATACTTAAGTTACGGACAAAACAATTTAAAACTAGATGTTGTCGGAAACGACAGCTATCTCCGCACTCCCTCTTTGACACAGAACAGTTGTTATACACCCTGGGCATAATTTTTTTCATTATTTTTTAAATCTACCT
>MJUU01012515.1:24336-40945 GCA_002080025.1 Modiolus philippinarum | reverse complement strand
GTAGAATTCCAAAAAATAAGTGGTCTTTGAGACTTTCAGGAAATTTACCAAAATTGGAGTCAAATATTTTTGAAATCCAATTTATGAAAATGTTCATCCTAAACTGCACAAACGTTTTAAGTATAGTTGCTAGGTAGAATTCCAAAAAATAAGTGGTCTTTGAGACTTTCAGGAAATTTACCAAAATTGGAATCAAACATTTTTGAAATCCAATTTATGAAAATATTTGTACTAAACTACACAAACATTTTAAGTATAGTTGCTAAGTAGAATTCCAAAAAATAATTGGTCTTTGAGACTTTCAGGAAATTTACCAAAATTGGAGTCAAATATTTTTGAAATCCAATTTATGAAAATGTTCGTCCTAAACTACACAAACATTTTAAGTATGGTTGCTAGGTAGAATTCCAAAAAATAAGTGGTCTTTGAGACTTTCAGGAAATTTACCAAAATTGGAATCAAATATTTTTGAAATCCAATTTATGAAAATATTTGTACTAAACTAAACAAACATTTTAAGTATGGTTGCTAGGTAGAATTCTAAAAAATAAGTGGTCTTTGAGACTTTCAGGAAATTTACCAAAATTGGAGTCAAGTATTTTTGAAATCCAATTTATGAAAATGTTTGTCCTAAACTACACAAACATTTTAAGTATGGTTGCTAGGTAGAATTCCAAAAAAAATAAGTGGTCTTTGAGACTTTCAGGAAATTTACCAAAATTGAAATCAAATATTTTTGAAATCCAATTTATGAAAATGTTTGTCCTAAACTACACAAACATTTTAAGTATGATTGCTAAGTAGAATTCCATAAAATAAGTGGTCTTTGAGACTTTCAGGAAATGTACCAAAATTGGAACCGCATTTCAGAATCCTAAGTTCTCAGAATTTTGTTTTTTACCAAACACTTGTCAGAATATAAGATAATATGCCAAAATTAAAAAAATATGTGTCTTTGACATTTTCAGGAAATTTACCAAAGTTGGAACCGGAACCAAAATGCAAATCTATAGACTATATGCAACAATTCTGCATAAAGATTTGATCCCTAAATCCAAAAATGTAGGACTAGTTTGCGTCACATGCCACATGTGTCTAATCCACATCTTAGGGTCTTTGTTAAAATTGACATCATGGGGCCTATTGTTTGCACCAAGACCAATATAAAAAATCCGAAAGCTTATTGCGCATCTACAGACTATATGCCACAATTCTATACCAAAATTAAATCCCTAAATCTATATATGTAGGAGGAGTTTGTGTCACATGCCACATGTGTAAAAATTGACATCATGGGGCCTCTTGTTTGCACCAAGACCAATATCGAAAATCCGAAAGCTTATTGCGTATCTGCAGACTATATGCAACAATTCTAAAACAAAATTAAATCCCTAAATCCAAAAATGTAGGAGGAGTTTGAGTCACAAGAAAAGTGTGACGGACGGACGGACAAACGGAGGGTATAACATTATCCTCGAACTTTCTTCGAAAGTGCGGGGATAATTAAAGAAAGAACAACATTACGTGCTTAAACCTGATTGCAGGTTTTGGTTTAGTCCGTTTCACAGCTTATCAGTACATATTTGCTATTTAGAGATATAAGTAGACGCTTTAAATTCCAGTACTGTTTTATTTTTCGATTATCAATGCACAGTTTATCTAATTTTCTACAACTGCACAATGAGTACGCTTTTGACCCGCAAAAATAAAACGAAACTGAAATCACAGCGAAAAAAAACAAAAAAAATCCAAAAACAATGGTTAAAGATAACTGTTTTAAGCAGCCCCCCCCCAGAAAAAAACCCCAAGGTAATAATGAAGACAAGATATGGAGTAAATGCACATTAGCGAAAGTCTCTACAAATACATGGTAAAAACGAGAACAACGCTTTTATTGTTGTTCTTCATCTTGACGTCACCATGAGTCATTGATTTTATTGACAAAGTCAGTGACCAATGTTTCCTATCAATTTTGTATGGCTTGAAGATATTCATTCAGTAAAGATATTATAAATAATTAATTCAGTATCATATACATATCATAGCATAGTAAATGAGTTTGACAGCAACCAAAAAAAAATTGTATGGTGTTGCTAGCAAGTGTTTTTGATAAATCATGACAAATATATAGTTATACTAAAAATAATATGGTACAAGAATCATGTCATGAAAAAATGGTTATTGCGTGTTAACTTTGTTCAAACTTATAACAATAAAAATGTTGGTCTTTTTTTTATCTAGCTACTCATGCCACCATTGACTCTGGAAAAAACAAACAATAAATTTCATTTACTTCGACTTGACCTTAAACCTACGGGTGCATGTATCGCAACTTGTACGATTCTGACTCGACTTTTCCACTACAGACAAATCGCGGCTTTAAGGAAATTAATTTTCCTTTTTACAAATTGAAAAATAGATGAATACATTAATTATAAAAGAAATCAACAGAAGAAATATGTCGAAATATGATGTGACCGAAAGCTGCTTGTTACTACATTTCTTATTCCAGTTTTTAAATGTGAAAAAAAAATCCGAAAACTAATTAAACATTTCACATTAAAGTTGCTATGATCATGTGAATTATAAAAGAGAAGATAGTAGAAAACACCTACATTGGGCGAAAATTTCAATCACATGCCACAATCCACATCGGACCTGCACATGAAAAACACCGAAAAAAAAAGACAAACGTAAACAACGATAAGAACTCGGACATGCAGTACCAAGCATCCATCAAATGTCTTACTTCTACTCATATGCAACAACAGCATCTAGGTAATATTGATCAAATGGCTCAACTGCATGAACACTTGGTTTGGTGTTTGTCAATTTGGACTCGACCATACAATGACTCAACCTAATCGAGGGAAAAATGTAAACATTTGGTGGTGACACGGACGTACACCACAGTATTTTGACAAATCATTTTACAGACATTTACAGGTAAAATTATTGTTTTGCGTATGCTGATCAAAATGTTTGGTACCAAAATAGGCAATAAACATGCATTTTTGTTGGAAAAACTGAATTCACTCGATGTAAAGTTCAATCAAACATCAATTTCGCTACGATTTTTCAAAGCACATCAGGCTCTCTGTTTGGACATAACATACAAGTCTATGTGTGAACGTCGGTCTATTACGCTTGATGTGGAGACCCCCATTATATTTTGTTTATGTACAGTAACATAACTTCATGTCAATTAAATGAAAAGGAGAAAAAATGAGGGGTCTATCTGTTCGGGCTAGGATGATCCACCATGTTATTATGATTCAACAAAAATTGCCGTACAGGTTACAAGACAGTGAGTCTATTAATTTGTGATTAGCTATTGAGACTGTTACCAAGATAAATATTCTATTTGTGAATTATCAATCATTTTATGAGAGGAAAGTAATAAAATTAAGATTAATCAGTCTATTGTGTCTATTTTAATTGTATCCAATCAAATATTTTGTAACTTTTGAAGCAAACCTCCGTTTTCAGTTTTCCAAATAACGTCGGCATATTCTAAAATCTATGTTATACATGACAGATTTAGTTTTTTTTTTAAATATGAGCCCATTAAGTGTCCTTTGTGATTTCGAGGAGAATTTCAACGATCGTTTTGTGAATTAGTGAGCAAAGCTCGAAATTGACTTAAAAATCAATAAAGCACTGGAAACCACATAAGGAGAAAACCTACCAGAACCTAGACTACAATGGAATCAGCAAAGACGATTGATGATCATGTAGACTTTGATTTATGTTCATTTACTCCATATCCTTTCATCATTAATCGATGTAATCAATGATCTTTTTTTCATCTCAATACTACCAATGCTACCCTGAAAGAAGTTTTATTTTCTGTTGTACAAATTGTTAATTAGAAATTTGGAATGACTAGTGAAAGGTGTTAAGTAAAATGATCAGTGACTTTTATCATTGATGCTTGCACTAATCTAAAAATAACCTATAACTTAATGTAGATGAATAGCTACATGTAGCTAATCGTTCATCGGCGACGTATATTGGACTGGATTGACTTTAGAAACAAGAATGCATGATAATTGGCTGAACCGCTCACGGTTCAGCCATACTTAATTGGTCATTAATTCTTCTTGCACATGGGTAACTTGAGAAGGAAAGAATCAAATACGGAAAGGACTTGAACTGATACGGAATTAACTGTTCTCTTGATTCGAAATTAAAAGAATCACCTATAAATATATAGTCATGGGCTAATTACATTAATCTATTTATCAAGGGGTCATTGAATATATATTTATGTACAATGGTAATTTTAGAGGTTGGCCATTTTTTTCCATCCTCTAAATATAAAATTACTGTAAAAATAATAAAATGGCTTAATATATACTACTCAACAAAAGAAACGATACACAGATTTTATCAATATTAACATTTAAATTTCCAGCAGAGAACCACAACTTGCAGATGAAATGTATTTTTTGCACGTAAGAATTAACTTTATGCCCAAAAATGTCTCTTAAAATTCTGAACTCTCTCCGGTCACGGTCAAGGTCATTATCCGGAATTTCTTTTTGCAGACCTAAATAGTGAGAATGTCTATATTTTGTTTTTACCAAACCATCGCATTTTCGAACCGGCTGACTTCCAAATTCTGTTGTCATGTCGATCATGAATCCCTCGGGCCTACTTTCCTTTTTCAACTTCCGTTCTCATAAGTGTAAAAGCGTGTTACGCGATGTTGACGTTGTGACGTCTCACAGGCCCCGCTGTCACGTGATTAATCATTTGATGGGCACATTTGCTTCAGATTAATCGAAAGTCCTTAGTTTGTTCTTTTTTTCGCATAACGATTAATTGAGAGTGCAAAAATCAAGATCGAAGGTCTGATCGCGATAATTCATTGTTCACGTGGATTTTGGATTGAACGGGGCATCGAAATGAGATATTGTTTTCAACTTTTTGAAATGGTAAATTGTTAATCTAATGAAGTGTCCGGATTATTGACATCAAACAATTTAAATCATCCTTCCGTTAATGGCAAACTTGATCATAGGGCGAAAAAATTCCATACCGGATTTTCATCGTATCCGTTTCGGAATTTATCTAAAAATGGAATAAACAAATGCATTTTGGCTTTGAATACATTAATACACTAAAATAAAAACTTTAAATTGCGAAATACAAAAATATTTACAAAATTAACGGTGTTTCGTTTCTTTTGTTGAGTAGTATATATGTTATAGCAATAGATTTTTAAAAGAATAATAAATATTCGTTTAAAAAAATAAGTAAAATTGTAACTTTTATGTTATTGTATTTAAACTTTTGAAAATAAATCATGGATGTGTAAAAATATATGATGTATTTAATTCTTTATTTGTTTACCTCGAATTAGTTTGTGTTATAGTTTTTACTCAGACATAATGTTCTGTTCGCATCGATCAAACTCGAATTTAAACAAAACTGTAATTGTTTTTATTCATTTTAACATTTTTATGCATAATTTTAGTCTTTCTTGCATGGAGTTTTTTTCTTGGTTAATACTTAAAGCAAAGGATGGCGAATGATACAAGACTTCTACAGTTTTCATATCAAAAATGTCTTGCCATCGCATTATGTGCAGTCGGGTAGCATAGCACTGATCATCATAAAATATAATGTTTCTTCACAAGGCTGTTGAATTGGAATTAAGTTTGTTTGGGATTTATAATCCAACCCGTTTCAGAATAAGGTACCAGAGGGGGGATTTTGTGTATTTGCATATAAAAAAGATTATATGGTGCATTGCTAAAGGAACTCTCTACAAAATATAAATAGCATTCAGTGATCATTTTTTTTATTCCCGTTACCATTTCAAGACTCTTGGGAGCAAACGGATAGGGGTAAAAATCTTAGAATTTCTTTGATTACCTATTATTTTTTAAATCGAATTTAAATATAGTATTATTTTGATTTCTCTTGACATTCATGACTTAATCTGTTTTCAGTATGTAGATGTCTGTAGATGTGTCTAGTCCTTTTCGTTACTTTTTAAAATGACAAACTACTGTTGAAATTTAAATTAAGAGTCGTTAAAATACTTATGAATTGGCCAATTGATTATCTGGTGGTGGCCTGAGATTTTTACCTGATCCGGGATTTTTTTAACCCATATACGCTATACAAGGGAAATTCGTTATGGAGAGGATGGGACACAGATCAGATTTTTTTTCAACAAGATCAATTACATGTCTGGACCTGCGTCGCCGTCATTCATGTTCAATTGAGAAAGTGTTTTTTATTACCTAACAGAATGTCATGTAAAGGTTTACCAATTCAAAAAAGTATTCATTTACCTTATTACCAAAACATTCTTCAAATGTAAGTTATAATTGAACAAAGCATAAAATGAAAATAGTCGGTATCTTTTCAGCAAAGGTGAAAATCATACCTGAGTTTCAAATAAACACGTACATTGAATCTTTATGAGAAAATATGTGAAAGCAATGCAAAAATTCAAAAATAGCTGACCATGATCAGTACGTTCAAAACTCTGCAACGTTTCTGGACAAAAATTGAGTACCATGATGATATAATATGATAAAATAAAGTACAAGTTCAATAATAGATAAATTTAACATTTTGTCAATCAAAACTGGCCTAAAAGGAAGGTTCACATCATCAATGTGTTCAAACAACAGTGCAAATTTTCAGAGGTATTTAGTCAGAGATGTGAATGTTTCAGATTACACAAACCGCAGGCACTGTAATGTTAAAATAATCTGAAAAAATGACTAAGTTCAACAATGCATAAATTCCACATTTCTTATTCAAATGTAACCAAAAGGAAAGGGTGCACATCTTCATTGTGTCCAGAACAACTGTGTAAAGTTTCATAAGCATCGGGTATAAGGAGTCAGAGTTTCAGATTACACAAATTCAGTACCGTAATGATAAAATTTAATGAAAAAATGACTAAGTTCAACAATAGATAAATTCGACAATTTTTATTCAAATCTCACCAAAAGGAGAGGTGCACCTTTTCAATGTGTCCAGAACAACTGTGCAAAGTTTCAAAAGCATCAGGTATAAGGGGTCAGAATTTCAGATTACACAAATTCAGCACCGTAATGATAAAATTTAATGAAAAAATGACGAAGTTCAACAATAAATAAATTCAACAATTTTTATCCAAATCTCACAAAAAAGGCGCACATTTTCAATGTGTCCAAAACAATTGTGCAAAGTTTCAAAAGCATCAAGTATAAGGTGTCAGAGCTTCAGATTACACAAACTCAGTACCGTAACGTTGAAATTTGATGAAAAAAATGACTAAGTTCAACAATGGATTAATTCGACAATTTTTATTCAAATCTCACCAAAAAAGGAGATGCATACTTTTAATGTGTCCAAAACAACTGTGCAAAGTTTCAAAAGTATCGGGTTAAAGGTGTCTGAGTTTCAGATTACACAAACTTGGTACCCCCCAAGCGTGACAGACGGACGGACGGACGGAGTCGAGCGGCTCCTAGACCTGCGGTCACCGTTGGTGACGCAGGTTACAAAGGTGATAGTCGGATAATTTAGTTTAGAAAAAATCATAGTGAGAATTTTTTTTCCAAAAAAAAAGAAAAAAAACTAAGGCCACTCCCTGAAATTCAAACGGTCCATGTCTTATTGGATTGTTTTGGCGTAGGTATTTGATATTTTTCATTTAAGAAATTAGAACCAATTCAATAAACCTGTCCCCATTCTCTGTTCATCTTTAAATATCTATTGTTATCCTCCAAAGAAACAAGAAAACATATAAATATTGTGTATTTTCATACACAATGGAGCATTTTGTCATCTTTTTGCAAAGGAACTGTCAGTTAGGCACAGACCATTTGATTTTCAAGGGAGTGGCCTGGTATTTTTACCCGTGTCAGGATTTTTTTTACCCGCTTTTTTTCATAAACACAATGCTAGCAAATTTTGTTAAGTCAGGCGTTTTTTCTAATGGACAGGATCCGGGCCAGATAATCTTTTCAACCAAGATGCTGGTCAGAGAATTTGTTTGGCAAAAATCGGGGTCAGAATTTTTTTTCTAAAAAATACCAGATCCCCTTCTGAAAATCAAATGGTCCGTGCCTTATAGATATAGAAACAGACAATGAATTTGTCACAGCATCACACTATTTGAAAGTCAGTGACACATTTATTGAATCGACCCTTTTAGGATACAACGGGACCAAAATTCTTATTTTTACGAAGTGCTTTTTCTCTAATTAGATTTTCCTCTAATCCGATTTTAATAACATTTATTTGAAGTGCCATTGTTTTAAATTTTAGCTATATGACTCTTGATTTAGCATTAACATTCATTTATATTTTGAGTATTGGTGCTGTGAATTTTTATTGCTGTCCTGAAACGGATTACAAGTTATGCTTAACTAACCTTACTCAATAATTCAATGATGTTGAAAACCACCGGACAAACAACAATATGGTTTCAAAAAACAGTTTCTTATAATGAACTTTTTTTTATTGAACTTGCACAGAGACATGTAGATATATGTCCCTGATTGGATGACCAATGTGCTGATGGCAGATCATTTATTCCTAGTCAAACAGCTAGGGGCTTCAATTCCCTTTTTGATAAAAATTGCTAGATCCCATTTATTCTATATATAGCAATGTCTATAGGAAAGTAAACCCTTAAAGCCACACCAGAACTTATGAGTGAGCTGATATATTTAAGTAAAATGTTCACCGGTTCAGCCATTGCTTTTTTTTCTAAAAAAGCAACTTGTTTCCTTATCTACTTGTTTTGTCATATACATTAAAAACGTAATTCCAATAAAAGTCTGAGATATTTAAAATATGGGTTATAATAGAATTAAACAATAAACAAAATAAGGGGTGAAGGTGAAGTGGAACTTACTTGCCGTTGAGTCAGGAATTACCAACAAAAATGCCAACAAAAATAAATAGATTTCGACTGTTTTGGGCCTTCACACTGAATATAGGGGATTTTCGAGAAAGCTCTTTCCAGTTTTCCGATGAAGACAGTTCCCGTGCGAAAGAGGGAGTACATGCTACATTTCTTGTCGGGTTCATGCATATGCATGATATGGGGGTTTCTATAGGGGTACCTTTGTGGTAAAAAACAATCGCATCTGTTACTCGAAAGATCCGAATAGAACCTTTTATCAGCATGAACTCATTTTGGCTCATGGTTAATGCTGACTAAATGTTGTATTGCTGATAGCTTTGTTGTAGGAGTTGTCATTAAGAACGAATGGTACTCTGACACTTGTTTCCTTTTATGTTTAGAAACAAAAACTCTATCAACAACGGCTATAGGGCATATTGGCTTCTATTTCTAGCCAGGTTTAAACTTATTTACTAACACTTGCAAAATAAACAAAACGAAGATATTTTCAAGCACTTTTAAACCTGTAAACAGAAAACAGAACAAAAAAAAACACAAAACAAATCTTATAAATTCGCTAAAATCGAAGCTTGTGTGATACTCCGAAAAAGTAGTGTTTTAGTTACAGGGTAAAAAGTCATCGTTCTAAATTGGACTTAATTGTAAAATATTATATTTTTATCTATCATTTGAAAACAACAAGACAAAATCTAAGATATCTATACTATAGTAGATCGATGTGAAAGTTTAAATGAAATAAAAAGGAATAACAGAAAACATCTACACAATGGATGAAAATTACAATTACATGCTAAAATCTGCCAGGACACACAAATAAGATAACATACAAACGTAAACAACGGTAGGAACTCGGAACAGCCGGACATGGTATCGGTACTAGCAAAAGCCAGTCGTAGTATTAAACCGTTTAGCGAATTCACAAACCTCCCCCTTTTCTGTCCCGTTTACTTAAAGTATGATGAACAAACGAATAAAACCCAATACAAGTAGACTACTAACTCCATGACCACAATATTGAAAGGGATAGAATCGGACAAAACACTGCATTTTCAAAAGAACTTTAGCAAATGTCATTATAAGGCAAATGTTTAAGCCATATGATCTGCAAAAGGTGGTAGTAATATTGCCTTATCAGAGCTTGGCATATACGTTTGTCTTAGAGTAGAGATTGCATCTCGACAATCTTTATCAAGGATTGACGCAGGACGATAGTGGGTACTACAGTTGGTTAATCAATTATTAGTTGCTTCAAATGATTTATATTTTTGAGCGAGATAAACAACAGTCATCATTGTTTAGTTATGAATATCAATTTGTTGATGTAAAAGACAGTCTTGTACTTATTTTTTGTGCTCCATTGTATGATACATGTATTTTGATTGCTTGTCTAATGGTGAAATCAAGACAAAAAGCAACCAATTTTCATCAGTTTATATTTATCCTGTCAGTTTCAAAATGCATTTTCACCCTATTCAAATATTTCTACGTACTTTCTATGCTAACAGTCTCTAGAAA
The DNA here is from genome assembly GCA_002080025.1 of Modiolus philippinarum. NCBI lineage: Eukaryota > Metazoa > Mollusca > Bivalvia > Mytilida > Modiolidae > Modiolus > Modiolus philippinarum. The sequence goes on along the minus strand of MJUU01012515.1, from coordinate 30,543 downwards.
TACAAGAAAGATCTTACCTTACATATGTTATCTTCTAAATCCGCTCCAGTTTCTAACGCTAATTCCTCTATAGTATTACCACGTTGTAATGTCCACCTTTCACCCCTCAAACATGGGCGCCTACGAAGAGACATAATAGAAGCACTTATTGTCTGTTCCCTTCACTTGTATTTACATATTAGTCTCTAAGAACCATGTATATGTCAAAGCTTGTTATTCTGTCTCTTTATCTTACGTTATCAACATCACTAATGAGAATTGTTCATCCTGAGTTGTATGGATTGACTGGAAACACTAAGTTATATAAATTGTTTGTAAAACATAAATTTAAATGGTGACATTTCAAATGAACTTGATTGCTGTAAGAAGTATTTTCCAACGCAACAGTAGCCAATGATATGTATGCTTAAAACAACAGACCAATCATTGACAGTAAATATTACTCAAATAATTGTCGTAATGTTCGCTGGAAATAATTTTGCATGAAAAAAGTAAATTATTGTTAATTTTGCTGGATTATCTATTCTCTGTGTTAATTACCATCTATAGATTTGGTAGAGTATTATCTATATATAAACTCTGCTGTCATGTACAACCAATCCATATGAATTGGAATTAGTCTTTCCGGACTTGAAACAGGTGCTAAACATATTTTCATACTAATTGGAATCATTTTGTGAATCATACTGTAGAATTTCAGTTTTGTCTGCGTTAGTGATGTTTGTGATTCTGAATTGTCTATGTTGATATTTGAATACTCTAGAGATTTACAAAAACTTTTCAACTGTTTGAGGGATAGAGAAGTAACAAGTAACCATGTATTTTGTCTAAAGGTTAGAACATGACATTAACCAATCTTTAAACGATAATATACCTCGTTGATCGTATGACGAGTGTCGTTTTCAGGGCATAACATACTTACCATTCCGGATCTCCTGATGACACTCATGGTTTTTATTGGAGTTCACACCATTTAAGTTGTTATGAACCAGACTGTTTTGAATCTTAGTGCCTTAGTTCTAAATGTTTTTTTTTCGTTCTGGCTGTCTCATGTCTCTGTTTTTCCTCATTGGATTTTTGATAATCACGTCCCTTGTTTCTTCGGTATTCTAATGCCGTTGTTTTATGCATACACTGAATTTAGATAATTCAAGAAAAAACAAATGCTTTAATTCCATTTATAACAAATCGGAGAACTGTTTTGAAAAAAAAGAGATGACCAAACAGAGATATACACAACAAACTTTCAATTAATTCATTTGCATTGAATTATTTTAACGCATTCAAAACAGTTGCATCACTAAATTTACTTTTTGTCACATTGTTTGATTTTGTTTTTATTTTGGTATTTGCTTCTGACGCTTTTGTGGCAGTACGTATATGTGTTTCGCACTTTGTGTGTTTATGATGTGCTTATCTTATAACTATTGTATCATGTGCGTGCTTCCTATTTAACAATGCCATTGATGATGGACTGTTAGTCCAGATAGGTATTCACCAACCCAGTGGCATGTACTTCAAAACTAGTTTCTTTATAAAACTTTAAATATCTAAATTTAAAACTAAAGAAGTATCCCCCTCTTGCATAACTCTGTCCTTAGCTGGAGATGACGAATAGAAAACAAATTCTATTTAGACATTGAAATAAATACTCTTACTCAGAATTAAATATGCAAATGGATTTATGATACTATTTGGTCAAATTGCAAAATTTATAAAAGTTGCATCATTTAATTGCAAAAACCTGTCTTAAATTGTTCAGTGAAAGCTGTTTGTAAGATGAAAAGTTTCACTCGTTTAAAATGGCGGTAAAATGATAGACTGAAAAATTGAATAATTCAACTAAGACAAATAGAGCTTAAGCAAAACATCATATCAAAAGAAAAGGACAAAACTCAAGATTTTTTTATTTTTTTATTTTTCCTATTCTTTTACATTTTTTCAAAAGAACATGACTTTCGGTATAAATGGCAAATGTGTGTCAAGGGAAACTCATTCGAGTTCAAACAGTATTGAAAAAAAGGGTCTGGTAGCCTAATTTAGTTTAAAAAAATATATCTTTCATTTTATATTTCCATAGATCTTACTGTAACACATTCTTTTCTAAGTCTTCATCGAAATCTTTCATTTTTATTTATCTTTTTTATATTGTACTATTTTACATCTACAATGTATGAATAGCAAGAGTTTCGATTTAAAATCTGCCATTTTCGATCTATTGTCGGACACATCCAGTAAAAAAGCAGTTCTATGACACTTCATTTATAATTTGATAATTATGCTTCTCAAAAATGAGATAAGCCTATTGTTCAATATTAAACCTGAATTACCATTTCTAGATGGATTTAATTGAGTAAATCTTCCTTTTGTTTTCTAGACATTGCCCATTTGTGTTCAGTATGTTAAAGGCACTGGTTGAATCACTGTTTTTCTCTGCATTATACAAGTTAGAAAGTATTATTTATTGCATTAAATCGTGTTTCTATAGAAAGAAAATATTTCTATACTATTTTAGGTGCACTTTACTTATAAATCAAAATTATTGCATAGGAAATTGAAATCATCCAACATGTATACATTTTACTTTTTCATTCGGTATCATTTCAAAAATTTTCATGATATTTGAGAGATTTACTTCGAGCTAGTTTTTCAAAAAAACAAGCGTTGATGTAGCGTTCCTTGTACACCAAGCAAGTGTATTCCCCTCAAACCGACGTTAGGTCGCCTTAAAACTTGCTTTGAGATTTGAGGGTTTGTTCATTGTTGATGACTTCAAAATTAAAAAAAAAAGAGTTGTACCATTTGTTTAATCTTACCATGCATTTGTTGGGAATTTTACATAATAATTTTTTATATATTCACATCCGATATTGCTAAAAAGTATGTTAAAATTGTCATAAGTGATCAATCCCACCACATTAAGTTCTATAATGCTCATTATAACTCATTAGACATTGTTAAGTGCTACGTGCTTATTTTAAATGAAAACTAGTATACTAAATACAAATTAAACAAAACTACCTTTGAAGGATCATATGGTTATTACGCTAGCCTGGTCGAACCTGACCCAACCTGCGCAATAGTCAGCATGGGTCAGGATCCCAGGCTATTAATATGCCAGTACTCGGGTTTGGTCATGTAAATCAGCTTTTCCACTATACATGCATCAACAAAACTTCAAAATATACATGATCACATGATTATCAGACTTGACTATGAAAAGTTGCTGTTGTCATATGAATATCGACTAATCCAGGGCATTATCACATTTTTGACAGGCAAATTCTTCCTTAACGTTTTCCGCCATTAAAGTAAGCTGTAAAACTTCTGTTATCAAATTTAGCTCTAATCGGTGCAAGAGGTAGACTTTCGTTTCCTTGGAGGTTAAAACCTTGTTTAATGTTAAATCTTGCCATAAACGAAATCCACCACATTATTCTATGAAAAAAAAATCAGAAGTATGGCATTTTCGAAACAAGCACGGGAAACGGAGATATTTTCAAATTCAAAGGTTGAAATAGCAGTTATTTCCAGTTGCATTTAAAATTTAAAAAATAAAGTTGTCATTAAAAAGCATTACACAATCCTATCAAACGATCGTTTTTTATACAATAAGAGTACGCCAATACGATTAATCTGACCAGTTTGTTTGTCTTTCCAGCTTTTTAAAATGATTTATGAGACGTTCGGAAATGTCAGGTGTCTAATCTTAAGACATTCTGATTGATCAAAACTTTAAAAATGATGTGCAAAAAGCTGAAATGTAGAATTAGTTTCATCTACGCAAAAAACCTTGTAATGAACTGAGTGATCAAGAGCACAGCTAGCTACCAGTTGTCAAAGAACCAGTAATGATTTCATGCAAGAAAAATATTATCGATAATATTTAATGAAGTTAGTTCACTATGTTGACATTTTGACAAATAAAGATTTCATACGATTTGTAACTGATTTAAAAAAAAATCTTTGATTATGGCTATTATTTGGTGTGCACATTAGTGATTTCTTCATGCACTAGGCGGTAGCATGCATGCAGACGTATTTCAGCATTCTTCAAAAGATTAAAATTCATATTTTCAATCAAACCAATCATTTGAAAATCAACTTTGTGCATAAGGTTTTTGGTGATAATAAGTCAAATCCACTAAACGACATCATGTATAAAGACGTGTTCTCTATTATTATTTTTGATTGTGGCTGGGTTTAATGGTAAAAAGTTGTAAAGTGGAAACAAGACGCACTGTTGTGTTTTCAGGTGTTTTTTCTTTGACAGCATATGCATTTTGTGCAATAACTGACATGTAGTATATTTTTTTTAAATATTTATATTAATATTTTGTTGTTTACAACAATGGATATACAAAGATATATTTAAGGTAAACAATTTCTGATGTTATTTTTATACCAAGGTGTTGATTTGAATATTTTGAGCAGTAATTACTTTTTAATTAACTTTGTATAAGTCAGGTACAAAAAATAAAAAAAAAAGTATATACAATCATTTGTAACTAAGAATTTTCAAAATATGATCTTCATGGGGTGCCAATCACCGACATTTTTTCTATCCAATCCATGGGATAGAATTACTCTGCCTTGAAAAACATGCTTTAAACTCATTTCCTGATTTTATTTGTTAATGTATCTAAACATTGAGATCTTGTGAAGACGAAACGGCACAATTCATTTTTAAACAAAGTAAGTGAGAAACGAACCGTCAGTCAAAAAGCGAACAATCCAGGGACAACGACAACATCGGACACACCAATAAACAAGGACACCATATAAGTACGGGACAGGAAAGAAAAAAAGGAAGAAAAAAAATGTGCATGGTAAGAACATTTCGAAAAAATATGGTGCCATCAGTTTTGCTAGAAGCCGAAACACGAAGTTAAGAAAACAAGTTTTATAGCATAAACGCTTTAAAAAACAAAAGTTATGTTATATAGCGAAGCTATGCTTGGCGTGCATAAACCTTTTTTCGTTGATTTCATTAGCATACATAGTGAAAAAGTAATTAAACAAATTCGTAGGTTAAAATTAACCTGTTTTGTAAAACACAGTTGTCCTTTCATTGTTTACCTGTCCGTTTTTGCCTTAATGACATCATTTAATGTCCGTTTTTGCCTTAATGACATCATTTAATGTCCGTTTTTGCCTTAATGACATCATTTAATGTCCGTTTTTGCGTTAATGACATCATTTAATGCAAGCAATTTCGAAATATTTGGGAATATTGTTTAACCATACTGGTAATTTTAATAAGACCACCAAAAAGCAAACAGAGAAGGCCACGAAAGCAATGTATGAAGTTTTGAAAAGAGGTAGATCACACAATCTGTCAGTTGAATGCCAAGTAGAACTTTTTAATAAAATGGTTAAACCTATTCTATTATATGGTTCAGAAGTATGGGGCTTCAGTAAAAATATACAATGTTCAGAAAAAGTTCAATTAAGATTTTGCAAATTGTTACTAAAACTAAAATCATCCACACCCAGTTATATGGTGAACTAGGAATATTCCCGTTAGAAATTGACATTAAAGAACGAATGATATCGTATTGGACACGACTATTGTCAGGGAAAGATAAAAAAAATTGTCATATATTTCATACAAACTTTTGTATAAACTTTTTATCGATGGAAATTATGCTTATGGATCAAATTTATCAAAAATATATTTGACGAGCATTTGGACACACCAACTTTTTCAAAATTCAGATTGGCTCATAACTGTTATGAAAAATCGTCTGCGCGAATAGTACATACAGGAACGACACTCTCTATTAGAAAATTCACCAAAAGCTTTGAATTACAGGTTATTTAAAGAGACTTTTGAATTTGAAGATTATTTAAATATTTTAGACGATAAAGACATATATACTCTCTGCAAATTCAGAACTACAAATCATAAACTTCCGATAGAAACTGGCCGTTGGAATGATATTGATAGAGAAAATAGATTGTGCACAAACTGTGACAGTCAATATATTGGCGAGGAATTTCATTTTATTATGGAATGTAATTTTTCAATGAAAAAAAAGAAATCGACTCAAATGCACACACCTGACCCGAAGACCAAATGTTTTAAATGTCAAAAAAAATAATTTGTACCTCAGACAAAGTTAAACTAGAAAAAAATGTGTAGATTCATACGAAATATAAATAGTGCAGTTGCTCTCTAGGCTAAAATGTGGACTTCTGTCATCT
>MJUU01012514.1:1278-13386 GCA_002080025.1 Modiolus philippinarum | reverse complement strand
CTGTAGTTTTAGACAAGGCTAAAATCTAAGTATTTGTGTTTTAAACTGAGAATCAACAAAATAATTTTACTTCTAGTCAGTCGAATTTCGATCATTATAGTCAATTGAATTTCTATTCCAGCGAAAACAACAATTCCACTTACCATTAGTGCCTGTTTGACTTCCTGATGATGCTCCGTCACCTGGAATAACAATGTGCCTCATCAGTATATAAGTTGATGCATAAAAAGATTGAGATATCTTCACGATGTTTTCAATTTTATTGTAATATCAATATGTCAATACCAATATGAAAGAAAGTATGGCTATTTCTTTGAATTGTACTTCAATTTAATATGGGGTAATACCTAAGTAATTACGGAGTAGAACTGTTCAGCGCCAAGTCAAAGAGGCAAAAAGACAAAGCAGTAGGAGAACATCATGCAAAAACTGTCGACCGACAAATTTGAATCCATATGAGATAATCTCACTGAAAAAAAAACACCATTACTGAAGTACTTAGACAGCAAACAAGTATTAAAATGCGCATTTCAGCAGAAAAGAGATCTGTTTTATTGCAAAGCTGATGTACAACCTATTTTGTCTTGAAAGAGATTGAGATTATCGTGAATACTATTTATGATTATGTGTTGCTTGATATTTTGATTATACATCTGTACATAGAATATTAGTGTGTCCAATCAGAAGGAGTTGATGTATTAAATGTATTTGTGTTTTAAACTGAGAATCAACAAAATAATTGTACTTCTAGGCAGTCGAATTTCGATCATTATAGTCAATTGAATTTCTATTCCAGCGAAAACAACAATTCCACTTACCATTAGTGCCTGTTTTACTTCCTGATGATGCTCCAAATGTGCCTCATCAGTATATAAGTTGATGCATAAAAAGATTGACATATCTTCACGATGTTTTCAATTTTATTGTAATATCAATGTGTCAATACCAATATGAAAGAAAGTATGGCTATTTCTTTTAATTGTACTTCAATTTAATATGGGGTAATACCTAAGTAATTCCAGAGTAGAACTGTTAAGAGCCAAGTCCAAGAGGCAAAAAGACAAAGCAGTAAGAAAACATCATGTAGAAATTGTCGACCGACAAATTTGAATCCATATGAGATAATCTCACTGGAAAAAGTACACCATTACTGAAGTACTTAGACAGCAAACAAGTATTAAAATGCGCATTTCAGCAGAAAAGCGACCTGTTTTATTGCAAAGCTGATGTACAACTTATTTTGTCTTGAAAGAGATTGATATGATCGTGAATACTTTTTATGATTATGTGTTGCTTGATATTCTGATTATACATCTGTACATTGAATATTAGTGTGTCCAATCAGTAGGAGTTGATATATTTAATGTTTCAGAATGTTATCAAATACTAATGATGCTTACATTCTCGTTACTATTATTGATAATTCAATAAAATATGAAAGAAAACAGGGCTAGTTTTTGAAATTATTCCTAAGATTATTTTCTTTTATATTTTATTTTGTATGTTCTCTATTGTATGGATGGTTTGTTTCTGTTTTCACAGTGAAACACTCAAAATTGTAGTACACCTGTTAAGATTAAAACGGTGCAGTGATCAATGAGCTACAACAAAAATAAGCACTTTGTTAACTCGTCAGAAATTAAGGTGGATACTTTGAAGAATAAACAAGTTTATTTACCATTATTGACTGTTTGACCTTTCCCCGAGTCGCTGTTACCTGAAATAAAAATATATTATGTCATTCCATAGAAAAGAATGCTTCCCTTTACGATTGATATGGTTCCGAATGTCTTTGTTCTTAGGTCTGATAAAAAAAATTTGCAAAGTCATGACATTTGAAATGGATTAATCAACTCGAATTTTTCCGTCTAATTTTTACATATTCCTATCTAATTTGCAACAGTGTTATGGATTTCCTATCTACTATTTAAAACTTTATTTCCTAGCAGTAGTTACTTGATCTTCTCTTTACTGTCAAATAAAATTGGAATCTGTATGTCTTATTTAAACAAACCACAAGGCACCTGTAGTTTTAAGAAAAGTTTAAAATCTAAGTATTTTTGTTTTAAACTGGGAATCTACAAAATAATTGTCCTTCAAGTCAGTCGAATTTTGATCATTATAGTCAACTGAATTTCTATTCAGGAGAAAAAAACAATTCCACTTACCATTAGTGCCTGTTTGACCTCCTGATGATGCTCCGTCACCTGGAATAAGAATGTGCCTCATCAGTAAATAAGATGATGCATAAAAAGATTGACATATCTTCACGATTTTTTCAATTTTATTGTAATATTAATATGTCAATACCAATATGAAAAAAGTATGGCTATTTTTTTGAATTGTACTTCAATTTAATATTAGGTAATACCAAAGTAATTACGGAATAGAACTGTTAAGAGCCAATATCCAAGAGGCAAAAAGACAAAGCACTAGGAAACATCATGCAAAAATTGTCGACCGGAAAATTTGTATCGATATGAGATAATCTCACAGGAAAAAGAACACAATTTCTGAAGTACTTAGAGAGCAAACAAGTAATAAAATGTGCATTTCAGCAGAATAGAAATATGTTTTATTGCAAAGCTGATGTACAACCTATTTTGTCTTGAAAGAGAATGAGATTATCGTGAATACTTTATATGATTAGTTGTTGCTAGATCTTCTGTTGGTACATCTGTACATAGAATATTTTTGTGTCCAATCAGTAGGAGTTGATATGTTATACAATTATAGTCTGTGTATGAGGTCGATACGATGTTATATGGACCTGGGAAAAGCATATCGACCGAGGATGAAATTCGAGGTCAATATGCTTTTGTAGGTCGATATAACATCGTATCGACCTCATCCACAGACTACAATTGCTATATTATTAATTTACATGAACACTGAAAAGGACATGTTTGTGTCGCCTGTAGCTAGTGCAGGATCGACACATAGGGATCACTATCCGTCGTCTTGCGTCCGTCCGTCTGTCTGAGTGGCTCCAAAATTTTAACCATTATCCGCATCTCCTCCTGAACGGTTGGGTACTTTTAAACAAAAGGAATGCTTCATTTTATTTTGCAGATGTGCACTATGCACTTAGTTTTTCCTTATTCATGTTTTCCAGAATTTGAAGCTAGTTTTGGACTTTGTCATTTTAGCTTAATGGCGTCATAGGGTATACCTCCATTATCTGCAGCTCTTCCTAGGCTGTGTGGTGTTTTGCAACCAATCTTGCAAGAATGTTTCAGTATGTATTGGAGATGTGCACCATGCATTTTGTTTTTCCTTATTTATGTTTTTCCAGATATGAAGCTAGTTTTTGTCATTTTATCTTATTGGGGTCATATGGTATACCTCCATTATCCGCACCTCATCCTAGACCGTGTGATACTTTCCAACCAAACTTGCAGCAGGATGACAGTGATTGTAAGAGCACTTTGCTAGTTTAATTGATGTTTGTTGACAATCCCGCACCCATGAACAAGGAAGACATGGATGTAGCTTTGCTCGACAATTAGCAAATAATTTCGCTTAAACCGGTGCTAGGGGCCGTCTTGAACTTACTATGAGGTATGAGCAAAGCTCATTGTTGAAGGCCTCATGGTGACTTCAAGATGAAGAACAACAATAAAAGCGTTGTCCCTTTGCTTGTGTTTTACCATGTATTTGTAGAGACTTTGGTTCATGTGCATTTACTCCATATCCTTTTATTCACGATTCAAAACATATTGCAGATGTGCACCATGCATTTAGTTTTTTAGTTTTTCTTTTTCATTTTTTTAGCTATCTTTGGACTTTGCCATTTAAGCTTATTGGCGTCATAGGGTATACCTCCATTATCTATAACTCCTCCTAGACAGCTTGGTACTTTAAAACCATACTTGTATAAATATTTCAATATATATTGCAGATGTTCACCATGCATTTAGTATTTCATTAATCTGGATTTTTCAGATTTTCTAGCTGTCTTTGGACTTCTTCATTTTAGCTCTCTGGAGTCTTAGGGTATGCCTCTAATATCTGCAACTTATCCTAGACCATTTGGTACTTTCCAACCAAACTTTCAGAATGCCTCAATATATATTGTAGGTGTGCCCATGCATTTTGATTTTCTGTAATTTTGTTTTTTTTTATTATCTTTGGACTTTGTCATTATATAACAAAACAGGAGTTCTTTAATGTATATATTGCAGGCGACACATGTGTTCGGCGGAACACCCATGCATTTTTATTTTTTCTCAATATTATGAAATTCAAGATATAGTTGAAATATTTAAAAATTAATATATTAAAAAAGTTAATTAGCACTATAATATAATTACAGTGTATATGTATATGTGATTACATAAAATAAATTAAAAAGATCATAAACATTCATAAAAAACATGGGATATGCATTTCTATTTTTAGTAACATGCGATATAACTTTCACATATGTTTTCTAGTCAATCTGTGAAAATACAGTGGGTCATGTTATCAGTTCTTCACTAATCAAATTTCTCAAACTATATCAAATTGATAATATTAAATGTTTCATGATTTTATTAAAATACTAATGACGCTTACATTTTGGTTACTATTATTAATAATTCAATAAAATATGAAAGAAAACAGGGCTAGTTTTTGGAATCATTCCTAAGATTATTTTCTTTTATATTTTATTTTGCATGCTCTTTATTGTATGGATGGTTAGTTTCTATTCTCAAAGTGAAACTATCAAAATTTAAGTACACAGTTTAAATTCAGACAGTGTAGTGATCAATGAGCAACAGCTAAAATGTCCAAATTGTTTACGCGTCAGAAACGAAGGTGGATGCTTTGAAGAATAAACAAGTTTATTTACCATGATTATTGACTGTTTGACCTTTCCCCGTATCGCTGTTACCTGAAATAAGAATATATTATGTCATTCCATAGGAAAGAAGGCTGCCCTTAACGATTGATATGGTTCTGAATGTCGCTTTTCTGAAGTCTGACCTGTAGTTTTGAGACAAAGCTAAAATCTAAGTATATAAAAATATATGTGCAATGGCCATAAATTAATGTAAATATACAAAGTAAAAATGGTAAGGTAGGCCACAATTAAAAGGTAAAATTAAACAAAATATACAACTAAAAAACAGCTAAAATAACCAAAACGGGTAAAACGAAAGTGTGCCCACTTTCCTTTTACCCGTTTTGGTTATTTAAGCTGGTTTTTTTTGTTGTATATTTTGTTTAATTTTACCTACCTTACCATTTTTAATTTGTTTAAAATCTAAGTATATTTGTTTAAATTGAGAAAACAGAAAAAAATAATTGCCCTTGAAGTCAGTCGAATGTTTCATCAATATAATTAACGATTTCATTTACCATTAGTGCCTGCTTGACCTATCACCTGGAATAAGAATATGCCTCATCAGTATATAAGTTAATACATAAAAGAACACAATTGTGAAGAGCACAAACCAAAGGCAAAAAGACAAAGGAATAGAAAACCACCTGCAAAATTGCCGCCTGAAAGTTTTGTATCCGTATGACATATTCTCGCAGGAACTGGTACATAAAAATACAAGTGTTAATTTTGATAATTTGTGGTTGATTGATCTTCTGATCATGCATCGGTACATAAAATAACGGTGTGTCCCATCAGTAGGAGTTGATACATTAAAAGACTCATGATTTTATTAACTATTAATAATGCTTGCATTCTTATTGCAAAATCAATTAGTGAATAAAATATGAGAAAAAACAGGGTTCATTCTCCGAATTGTTCCTTTTTTATATTTCATTCTGCATATCTCAAATAGTATGGATGCTTAGTCTCTATTCTCAGAGGGAAGCAATCCAAATTTTAATACACCTGTTTAAATTAATACTGTGAAATGATTTGTATCGACATTTGATATCAAGTAGATTGATTAACTTCCAATTTTCGCTACATCATAACATTGTTCCTTCTCTCTACAATTTTCCTGTCTTCAATTTAAAACATTATTTACTATCACTAGCTATTCGATCTTCTCTTCACTGTCAAATAAAATACGAATCTGTATGTCTTATTCCAACTTATGACAAAGCACGTGTAGTTTTGAGACATTGTTGAAGGCCTCATGGTGACTTCAAGATGAAGAACAACAATAAAAGCGTTGTTCCATTGCTTATTATTACCATGTATTTGTAGAGACTTTGTCTCATTTGCATTTACTCCGAATCCCTTCATTGTAAATTTGAAGCTAAAATCTAAGTATATTTGTTTAAACTGAGAAAACACAAAATAAATTGTCCTTCAAGTCAGTCGAATTTTAATCATTATGGTTTAATGCGTTTCTATTCCAGAAAAAAAAAACAATTCTATTTACCATTATTGCCTGTTTGACCTCCTGATGATGATCCGTCAAATGGAATAATAATATAGAAATTGATACATTAAAAGATTGACGCATCTTCACGATGTTTTCAATCTTATTGTATAATTAATATGTAAATGCCAATATGACTCTTTCTTGGAATTGTACTTCAAACTTAAATGGGGTAATAACTAAATAATTACCGAACTATATTGTGAAAAGCACAAGCCAAGAGGCAAAAAAAAAGAAAGCAAAAGAAAACCACCTGAAAAATTGTTGACCGGAAATTTTGTATCCATATGAGATATTCTCGCAAGAACTAGTACATAAGAAATACAAGTATTAAAATGTGCATTTCAGCAAAGAAGAGATCTTTTGTACTGCATAGATGATTTACACCCTATTTTTTCTTTAAAAAGGTTTAGATTATCGTGAATACAAAGCATCTTTAGATTAAATCAAAGTATATTTATTTAAACCAAGAAAACACAAAATAAATTGTTTTTCAAAAAAAATCAGTCACATTTTAAATCATTATAGTTAACTGAATTTTTATTCCAGAAAAAAAAACAATTCTATTTACCATTAGTGCCTGTTTGTCCTCCTGATGATGCTCCGTCATCTGGAATAAGAATGTGCCTCATCAGTATATTAGTTGATCGCCACGATGTTTCAATTTTATTGTAATATTGATATGCGAATGCCAATATGAAAGAAAGCATGACTCTTCCCTTGAATTGTACTTCAAACTTAAATGGGGCAATAACTAAATAATTCCTGAACACAATTGTGATTAGCACTAGCCAAAAGGCAAAAAGAGAAAGCAAAAGAAAAACCACCTGAAAAATTGTCGACCGAAAATTTTGAATCCGTATGAGATATTCTTGCAGGAACTAGTACATGAGAAATACAAGTATTTAAATGTGCATTGCAGAGAAGAAGAGATCTTTTGTATTGCATAGATGATATACAACCTATTTTTTCTTGAAAAAGGTTGAGAATATCGTGAATACTTTTGATGATTAGTGATTGATTGGTATTCTGATCATGCATCGGTACATATGATAAGGGTGTGTCCCATCAGTATGCGTTGATGCATTCAATCATTCAAGATTTTATTTAACATTAATGATGCTTACATTATTATTGCAATATTAATTATCCCCGCTCAGCAAAAGTGGGAGGATTGTGTGATGCAGTCCGTCAGTATGACCGTACGTACGTATGTGTGTAGTGCTCCCCGATAGCTCTGGAACTATAAGAGCTACAAATTTGAAACTTTGCACCATACTAGAGTACAAAATGTATGATTTGCACTACTGCGCTAGGGATTCGTAGTTTCTGTCACTTGCCCTAGGGGCAAATTATGGGCGAAAACGAAATTTTCGCGATATTCAATAAGCGGAGAAATCTCAAAGGCTATTTTGGCTAGAAAGCTGAAACCCAGGAATTGACTCACATATTATGTAGCAACTTCTCAGAGGGCGTTGGAATTTTCGTATAACCATCAGGGCACGGCCTCTAGGGGTCAAAAAACCGAAAAAAAACGATTCATCTCGAACTCCTCTTACACTTTAAGTTACAGAAACCTAGTTTTACGGGTATAAATTTCACTATATAAGTTGTCTTGGCCGCAGGCTTCGAATTTTTTTTAATTTGCCCTCAAGGCAGAAAAATTAGCGAAATTGTATCTTGCGTAGCGTCTGAGTCTCAGTCGACCTTCTGTTAAAGACGAACATTTTCCATTACAGTTGATTTTTCCATTCGAAAATAATAAACAGTTTCCTCCTATGCTTCTGTCCTGCCAGATGAGTCCGGAGAAAGATTTTGGGTCGTATCGTACGTAATTCAGTCTGTACACCACTTGGTATAGATCGATCGTACATCCCAGATCACCTTTTATCACTTTAGTAATATGCATTCTAGTAGTTCGACCAATTCTTGACACTCGTTTAATCGAAGGGCTTCAACAAAGTATTGAAAGTTTCGGCCCTCTTCTAATCAGTGTACTGATTAGTTGTCGCACTTTATTTTTCTCTGTATTCTGATTTACGATATCTTCCCACAATTCGTCAGTTGGAATACCAGATTGTCTCAGTTGATCGGCAACAGACTCTGCGGGTGTTTCGGCTACCAATCTGACGTAATTCTTGGTCAGTTTTTTTCTGTCTCGTACATTCATATTAACTGAGGTGTCATTGGTCTTGATTTAAATATATGGGTCTATTTTATAATATGTATACCTATTTATACGTTTAACCTTATATATTTCATTGGTCCAACATAGATATGTAAGCCTTATATGTTTCATTGGTTTAACCTTGTATACATATGCAAATCTATTTATACTAGTTCCAAAATAAAAGAGGAAAATTCCAATAATCCTTTTTTAGTGGAAATACCTTGTAAATTGATATAAACACATTTAAGAGTCATTGAATAGTTTAAGAAACTAAAAAAGACTTCATTATAAATTTATTCTGACAGAATCACACTGAAAATAAATTTATTTTGAAGATCGAATCAGCCTAGATAAAACTGTCTTTACAATAACTGTATAAAGACTTCATTATAAATTTATACTGAGCGAATCAGTTTGAAAATAAATTTATTTTGAAGATCGAATCAGACTACATAAAACTGTCTTTACACTAAATGTATTAAGACTTCATTATAAATTTATACTGAGAGAATCACGCTGGAAATGATCGAATCAGCCTATATAAAACTGTCTTTACTCTAACTGTATCATGTGTATTAAGACTTCCATTATAAATTTATACTGACCAAATCACACTTAAAATAAATTTATTTTGAAGACAAAATCAGCCTATATAAAACTGTCTTTACAATAACTGTATAAAGACTTCATTATAAATTTATTCTGAGAGAATCACACTGAAAATTAATTTATTTTGAAGATCAAATCAGCCTACTGTATACAGCTTTCAAGAACATTAAAAATCAGTTTACTTTAGAAAAACGCATAGCAGTTAGTAATGGCAAACTTGAAAATTTTCATAACATTTATTTGCAAATTACGCCTATGGGGCCAAGAAAATGCAATCACAGAACAAACATTACATACAAACATATCGTTTATACAACAACAAATGACATGAAAATAAAGATGTATTGAGCAACTTTTTTACTTTCGCAAATCTGTACTTTAATAAAATTCGTAAAGGTTCCACTAATGTCTCGCCCGCTCACTACATTGTCATTATAATTTGGCCTATATTTAGATGAGGTTGCCAGGTAGAATTTCAAGAAATGTCTGATCTTAGAGACTTTCATACCAAAATTGGTATCAGCTAATTTTGTACAATGATTGTTTTCAATGAAATGTTTGCAAAAAATGTTTGGTTGCTAAGTAGAATTCACAAAATAAATGGTCTTTTAAAGTTTCATGAAATTTTCCATGATTGGAATCCAGGATATTGGAAATTTCACTATAGAAAATAATAATTCATACTGTAAGGAACTGAAAAAGATATGGTTGCTAGGTAGAATTCCCAAAAATAACAGATCTTTGAGAGTTTCAGGAAATTTACCATAAAAAGAATCAAAGATTTTTGCAATTTGACTTTTGAAAATGATCATTATAACCGAAAGAAACTTAAAAAGTTTTGGTTGCTAGGTAGAATTCCAAAAAATAATACGTCTTTGAGAGTTGCAGAAAATTTATCAAAATAAGAATCAAAGATTTTTGCAATTTGAATTTTGAAAATCATCATTTTAACTGTAAGGAACCGAAAAAATTATGGTTGCTAGGTAGAATTGCAAAAACTAACAGATCTTTGAGAGTTCCAGGTATGTAAACCAGAATTGGAATAAAAAAATTTGGCAATTTCATTTCCGTATTGTTTGTTTGATTCAAATTTATTGAAAAGGCATTGTTGCTAAGAAGAATTTCCAAAAATAGCTTGTCTTTGAGAGTTTCAAAAAATTTACCAAAGTTGGAACCATTCTATTTAATTCTTTAGTGTTCAAAATTATGCTTGATACTAAAGCATTGTTAAAATTTGGAACTGAATGCAAAAATTTCAAAAATTATTGGTCTTTGACATTTTCAGGAAATTTACCAAAGTTGGAACCGAAATCAAAATTCCAACAACCTGTTACACAGCTGCTTATTTTATGCAGGACTGTCAATTTCAATGTAATTCTTTTAAGATTCAAAGACTCTATTCTACTTCTTAACAACTAACACTGAAATTTTTTAGAAAAAAAAACTAAGTCCATATTTGGAAAAAATACTGAAAAACCAGAAAAAAAATCAATTTTTTTTTCAGTTCTTAGGTAATTTTCTGACCATCATCTTACGTTTTATCACTTTTTGTGAAATTCCAATAAAATCAAATAACTTCACTTGACTTCTAAAAAACTTTAACCACAGGGTTAAAATAAATTTCTTGCGCAAAAAAACTAAGTCGAAATACGGAAAAATTACGGAAACACTTTTTTCAAATGATTCTATAAAGATTTGATGAAGATATTGATGTTTAGAAAACTTTAACCACAGGGTTAAAATAAATGTTGACGACGACGCCGACGACGGAATTTTGGATCGCTATGTCTCGCTTTCGCGACTTTCGTCGCGGGCGAGACAAAAAAGTGTATATTCAGATTTTTATCCTGAATTTTCAGAAATGAACATTTTTTTTTCTGTATGTATTTTTATTTATAACGTATTTATTTTTCAATTTAATAAACAGTTTTTCTTTGTCATTATATTTTGCTTTTTCATTGATAAAGTAATTTATCTGTTTTATTTTTTTTTTCATCATTTATTTACTTATCTCATTTTAGAAAAAAAATCATTCCCCGATTTTTTTTCTTATCTGCATTTCTGTATGTTACTTTTACTATAAAAAGAAATTGTAAAAAATATTGTCTAATTGAAATCTGAATTCATTGCACATGAAAAACTGATTTTTTTATGTTATACCTTATATTAGGATTGAAAGTTATTTAGTAATATTAACTAACAAGTACTAACATTTATATATTGAAAGTTTATATACATGTTACTAATGTTAAGGAGGCAGGGAAAAAGACACCGATACTTAATGTTTTAACTAATGTACTATTTACACACACTTTGAATTACAGATTTGATAAAAGGTCACATAATAAATGAACCAAATCTTCACACATCACTGAGGTAGTTGTGAAGTGATAAACTCTCGGCATGAGACTTCTAACAGAGGTAAAAGATTTTGTGTTATGTCATTAAGACTTACAAATTTCGGTTTACAGTGCTGAGCCCAGTGTATATAATTATGTCAAATCTTTGGCTTCTGTCAGAAGTCTCATGCTGAGAGTTTAACATATCACTTCACAACTACCACAATTTTGGTTGAAGATTCTGTCCATTTGTAATTTGACCTCTTATCTGATTTGTAGTTTCAAAAGATGAAGATGCTTGATTTGTGGGGAAAATGCATTTTCTTACATAAGTAATAAGACATGGTGTAAGTACTTTTATGTTTTCTACATCTCCAGCCACTTTCTAAGCTCCTTACTACTTTATTGACCGCAGTCAGAGATGGCCTGAAAAGTTACTGTGATAAAGTCTACTCCACGAGCGGCGTCAATCAGATGTGGATTCTAAAAAATTCTAAAGATCTTCTCCAACAGCTATCCTCTAGCAGTCTTACCCATTGCCACAGCATACAAACCTTTGATTTTTCTACTCTTTATACTACCCTGCCACACAATAAATTGAAAACAGTAATTTCGGATTTGATACATCAATGTTTCTGCCCTAAAAACGGAGAACGCA
>MJUU01012513.1:42569-53884 GCA_002080025.1 Modiolus philippinarum | reverse complement strand
AAGTCATTTATGTTTGGATCCCTAGTCATGTGGGGATCTATGGAAACACAGTTGCTGACCAGGAAGCCAAGGATGCACTAGATGATGAGATGGCGGATTGTCCAGTACCGTACACTGACATGAAGCCTTTAATCGTTAAATACATTTTAAAGTTATGGCAGGCCAAATGGGATCTGCAAATAAATAATAAATTGTATGGAATACAGTCAGACGGCGGTAAACAAGTCGGTTCCTGTGGTAAAAACCGTAGGGAACAGGTAGTGTTGACCCGATGTGGTATTGGACATACTAGAACAACACATAGTTTTATCCTCAACAGTGATGATCGACCTGAATGTATTCCATGCATTTGTCCTTATACAATTCAACATGTTTTAATTGAATGTGTAGATGTTGCCGATATCAGGCGTGATTTTTATTCTGCTCATTGTCTTAAAGACCTATTTACAAACGTCGCTGGCGACAAAATCGTTCAATTTTTAAAAGCAATCAATTTATTTAGTAAGATTTAAATGGATCAATTTTAAACAAGTTTCTAATTTCTAATATTGTTATTGTTAAACCAAAAATTACTATAATGTTTTTTTAACATTTTACACATCTGTTTTACTTGTATAAAGCTATATGGTTTTATATTAATATTTTATGTATTTATTAAAATTGTTCAATAAAACCAACAGTTTTCGCCACAGTATAGCTGAAATATTGCTGAAGTTGGCGTAAAACATCAATCAATCAAAATGTAATAAGTGCGAGTCCTACAAAAAAAAATTCCAGAAATTTCTTTCAAATATTCTGAATTTAATAACACAGTGTGCATAAGTCTGGAAAATCTACATGATCTAAGCCATCTTTCAGAAAATGAATCCGAACATATTTTTTCACAGCTTGAATTTTATTTTGATAAGTTTCTGAAAAGGGAAATAACCACGATAAAACGTCAACAAAAAAAAAAGAACATTAATCTCTACAAGTGCCATACACAAAGTAAACATTTTAAACTAGAAAATGATGTCTTATTACTTGACAGGAGTGTTAGAGTTGTTGGTTGTGGTTTCGATTTCTCTTTTCTTATTCCTCTGGAGAAGAAAAAGATTTACACTAAAAGAATACACCAAAGCAAGCAAGCAATTGATGGAGAAATTGGAAATGAATATGTTATATTCCATAACAGGGTATCCGATCCTTCATCTTATGATGAGGAAGACTTACCGTATTTCTCGTATAAAGCGTCCAGGGCGCTTAAAAAAATTGCAAAGAGGAGCGCTTATTTAGTACGACAAAACCTGTCAAAAGGGGGGGGGGGCGCTAATTGCGAATATCGTTCACATTTTGCCTGACTAAACAATACAAACATCAGGTGTCATTGACACATAAACACCGACAGGTATATTCTTCAACGGTCTGACACCTTTTATTAGTACTAAAGGCGGCAATTTTGTTCTATCTCCCATTGCAGCTAAGCAAACAGTGAGTCTTGATTTTTCATGACCAGTAGATCCCATTGTCACTGTTTTAACACCCTTCTCTTCTAAAGTGTATTCACCGGGCATATCTATCCAAATCGGGGTTTCGTCCATATTTCTGATCATACCTAGCGGATATTCCTTTCTTTTCCACATTCTAATTACGAACTTCAGAAATCCTTGCATTCAATCCCCTAAAATTTCTTCCTTTATTTGGGCTACATGCGTTTGCCTCGTGAATGAAAAATTATTTCTTTTCATGAAACATCTAGGCCAATTGCAACTACCTTTGAACGACTGATCCCCTTCTCTGAGTGCAACCTCCTTGCTTCTTGTTTAAGAGCTTTCCCTGTAATTCTGACACCATTTGATGTCCTGTCTTTGATCCATTTCAGTAAAGCTTCCTCAATGTCCATATAAATTACTTTCCGTCCTCCTGCTGATATTCTTTTTTCTGGAGGTTTTTCCACTCACTTTTTTATTTATTTCCACCTCATTTTTTCTCCATTCTCGAATTCGTTTTCTGTCCACTTTGAAATATAACGAGGCTTGTGGTTGCTGGTGTTTTTTGCATATTCAATAACTTCAAGTTTGACGCGCAAGTCGTATGTTTTAAGTCTTTGTCCTTTGTATGATATAGAATTTTCTCCTGCTATTTCCGACATTCTTGCCACTTAAATATGTGTACCGATAGATTAAAAATCAAATATTTGGTACCACTAATGGAACCAACCCTTGAATGGGGTTTTCCGTATTACGGTACATGAAAAATAAAACGAAACAAAAAAACTAAGTATGATTTAACATTTTAACTTTCGTAAACTGAGTCGATAATTAAATAAAATATTTTGAGTGTTTAATTCATTCATAAAAAAAAATAATATTTTAATGAGATATACTGTTGTCATCTTTTAATTGCGTCACCTTGGTAATTTAATAATGGAATACACCAAACAACGGTGTTACATTCAGCAGCAGCGTGTACATCAGTTATAGTGAATGGGTGTGCACTTTGTGTATTTGGGGAAATCCCACTTAACAGAACACGTGCTCTGAAAATGTCCGAACTCTATGAATATTCTGCATCAGTACGGGGATATCATGTTTACAAAAGTATTTGGATGCCATTCATACGGTTGGTTGAACGCTCAACGTTACAACATGAGCGGAATGCGAACGGAGTGTACACGCGAGTGGAGCGATCGGAAAACGGAATGAATTACAAGCTTCAAACGAATCGTTGCATTCATACACGCTTCAAACGATTCGTTGCATCCACACACGCTTTAAACGATTAGTTGCATACATACACGCTATACACGGAACATCTACACTGAATGAACGAAATAAATCATTTCAATCGTGTATTTCGCTAATATCGTGTATGTACACGATATGAATGAAATACACACAAGAATGTTGATTTGATTGGCTAATGTGAGAATTGATAAAAATTGCTAATTTGTTGAAAAAACGAAACTTATAATAATTAATCTAAACTCTTTGAATGACGGTAAATTTAGTCAAAATTATTTTAATTAAATTCTGAATAGATATTAGTTCTGTTTAACACAAAAAAGTTCCTTCGGAGATTTTTCAAAGTCAAACCATTGCGTTCTGTCATACAACTGGCAGCCTTCGGTTACATTTTGGCCTGAGAAACGGGACCCGAATGGATTCAGTGGCAGCAAACAACATGAAACTAGGACAATGTTCAAATTTGTATTTGATAAATGGCGACTACAGCGTTACATTTCAATAAAGAGTGGACCTCAGAACATCTCAAGGACCGATATAATTTTTTTTGGTTGATCATGCAAGAAGATGATCGATTTATCATTACACAAAAACATGACTTGCTTATGAAACAAACCTGTAGTACTTAGATTCATTTGCATTGCTTTGTTTATAACTTTGTTTGTGCTATGTTTCAAAAGGTTTTAGCACTATATAGTTTTCGGAAAGGTTGCATTTACCATCAGTAACAACGGTGTAATAGTACCCTGTACATGCTGTAAGGGTATAGGGGTCAACATATTTGAAAGGGTAAAAAAAATTCAACAATGTGGCCAACCATAAAGTGAACACACACCGGTTGTAAATGCATCAAGAGGATTTTCCATAAACTTTTCTATTAATTTCCCCTTTTAGTTGTTTAGGCCACTGTTTTTTTTTTTTTTTTTTTTTTTTTTTTTTTTTTTTATTTTGGTTTTACGAACTTTTTCCTAAATGTTGGTCGGTAGGAGGAAAGACAAACTGAATAAAAGATAAAATTCTAGAAAAAATTAGGTCCGGCAAAAAAACTGTAATTTTGGATTAAGATAATAGAAATTTTATTGAATAATAGACCAATATTATTTGTATGGAAGGAAAAAAATTCAAAAAGCAAATTTTTTATTCAAATATGGGCTTAGATTTTTAAGGTATGAGGGTTCGTAAACTAGAAAATGAAAAAAAAACGTCCTTACAGAAAAAATATTCGGCTGTCTTGCCTAAAAGCAGAGCAGTCCCTTTTCTCAAATTTGAACACCTGCATAATGTGATAATGATATTCTGATTTTGAAAGGATGAATAAATTTTCACATTGAGTCCATATTCCACGTATGTTGAATAAAGCCCTGTGTAAATTCCCGCAAAGTCTATAAGAATGCAATTCTCGGTGTTTATCATTTATCATTATAGAAAAAGATTACACCACTTTACACGGTTATCCACTCTCCATAGTTGGATTTGAAAATTTTAAAAAGCAATTAAAATTAAATATCTCTATCATTGAATGTATGTACACTTTATCATTTATCATTATAGAAAAAGATTACACCACTTTACACGGTTATCCACTCTCCATAGTTGGATTTGAAAATTTTAAAAAGCAATTAAAATTAAATATCTCTATCATTGAATGTATGTACACTTAATTATGTTAAGGTACATTTGTAGATCATGTCTCTTCCTTTTTGATAGTATAAAATAAATTCATGGTGAATGTCATTTCTTTAAATTCCTCATGGTGCATTAAATGATGAATTTTGTTTTCTGGCTATTCATCATAAGTAAATACAACTAGGTTATTGACAAAGTGTGAAAGGGGCCCATCCCTCCCCCTTTTGTGTCCTAAAAACCTGTTTGCCGAATTTAATATGCACATTTATCAATAACAAAATACCTCAGTTTCTGTAATTTTTTTTATGCATATGGCCATTTTGACCAATTATGTCTCAGTCTCTTCAGTGCAGGTCATATCAAAACATTTGGAAGACCATTAACCAAATGTTTTCCTCAAAATAGAAAGGGACCTACCTTTGATTTAGTTTAATACTGTGCATAAAACTTATAAAATGTGTGAAGGCGTTTTCAAGTTGTCATACAACATAGAGCTATTTCATGAGGGGCTATAAAACAGTCATTACAATTGATGAGAGGGGTATATCTTGATATTGTAATTTTGTAGTTAATTGAATTCATGTAATTATTGATGGTTTGTTGCTGTATGCAGAGACACGTCTCTGCTGTACGGTTATATTCTTTTAATTGGACTCAACAGTTCTCGCCACAATATAGCTGAAATATTGCTGAAGTTGGCGTAAAACATAAATCAATCCTTTAATTGGGATCCATTGTCTTGTATGTATTAATAATGGTTAATGAAACCCTAAGAATTTGAGACGGAAAGGGTTTAAGATATTCGATTTCAATGTAATATAAGTTATGTGAATCTAAACGGACCAAAGGGAGGGTACATCCATTTTAATAAGTGGTGGATCCAGACTGTCTGCTGGGGGGATGTCAACCCATAATTTATCCATAAAGGGGGGCGTAGGGGGGGTTGGAACCAGATTAAAAAGAAAAATACCTAGGAATTTTAAATATTTTCCAACCTAAGGCGGGTCGAGACACCCTTGGCCTCCCCCTTGATCTGGCACTGATGAGGCAAAGCTACCCTATATATATCCTCGCTCCCCCATTAGATTCCAGAAGTAAAAAAGTCAACCACAAAAATCAAGTCAAATCAAGTTTTAAAATAGCTGGTGCACAATGGCAAAGTTTCACAGAATATCTCTCAGTGGAACTGGAGGAGTTTTTGTCTTGTAATGTGTGTACCCCTATGGAGGGCTCCAAATTTGATTCCAGAAATCAAAATAAAAAAATAAACAAAAACAAAAATCAGATCGAATCAAATTTCAAAATAGCTGATGCAGCACAGTGGCATTATGTACTTAATTGTCTGTGAAAGTTTCAGTGACTTTCAAACAGTGGTCTAGGTGTTGTCGCCAAAAAGTATGTACATGTACATGTAATCCTATGGCTGATGGAATAACAAACAGACAGAAGAATGAACGAAAACCATGATTTTTTATATCCCCCTATAGCAGGGGGCTGTATCTTTGGTTTTAAACTTTTACTAGATCCAGTGACATTTAAATTTAATGTGTTTAGATCCCAGGAAAAAACCTAAATGGCAGAAGTTTGCCATAAAGAAGACACTCAAAAGACTTTATTTTTTTCCAAACATCAATGTTTTGCCAGTGTAACAAATGTATTACTATTCAAGTTATGAAGACTTTTTTATTCCATTTTTTTTTATTACTTTTTATTATCATAAAACAGGCAATTACAAGGTATCAACTGAGATGATAATTGACATGTCCATGTCAAAGGTCTTTACCTTTTAGTCCGTTGTCAAGTTTGTATAGCTGGTGAGGAATTTGAGCACATGGATTTGAGGGAGGTACAAACATGGTCCATTAAAAAGCTTTTTTGTGATATGATGCATGAAATTCAGAAAATGCACCAATACAAATACTAAACATGACTCATGAAAAAAAATTTGAAATAAATACTCCAACTTTAATTTAATGTTACATGTAAAAATTAATGTAATTTAACTGTATCATACATGTACGGACTGATGGTGCAAGATAATATTTGTCTCCTGTTGGAATCGAACCAACCTACAAAAATGTATTCGCCTGAAGAAGACTTCATATATAGTTTCTTTTACCTCAAGTTACATGTACCTTTAATAAATTAGTGAATGTGTACACATTAACTAGTTAACTAGAGGCTCAGTAGACTGAGCTTGTATTGCTCAAACCAAATAAAGCGCTACACCGAGCGCAGCATGACATGACCTCGGCATGTCAAACACTGAAATTTGAGTTAAAATGGATGAGGACACAGTAAAGAGCTTGATACAGTAATTAAATGGACATAATTAAGAGCTTGATCCAGTAATTAGCTGCACATAAACTAAGGAAAGTAAAAATTAGAACTTTATAATTCTTATATTGGAAATAGTAAGAGGTACATTTATGTCAAATTGGTAAAACATACTACTTTAACTAAATATGATAAGAGGAAAGTGAAAGTTAAAATCCAATAAAAATTAAAATTTTACATATTTTGAAAAATTACAATTTTGGTCCCTTTGATTCCTTATAGCTCATAAACGGTAAGAGCTACACAAATTCAATCAACATACTACCGAAAGCTTCAAGAGAAAAAAATCCCCTTCAAATCCAAAGAAAAATAAAAATTTTCAAAAATTACTATTATGGACCCTTTCAACCCTTATAGCTCGGAAACATTAAGAGCTATACCAAATCCATACATACATTTGAAAGCGTTCAACAAAAAAAATCCCATCGAAATCCGATTAAAAATAAAAATTTTACATATTTTGAAAAATTGCTATTTTGGCCACGTGTGGCCCCTCATAACTCAGAAAGGAAATGACATAAAAAAATCATGGTGATGATCAAAATGATGGTTCAGCGTTATGTTTTAAGGAATCCATTGCAAAAATAACAGCATCAAAATCGGACTAACAATAACAAAATTCAAATTTTGGAGAATCGCCCCTTTTGGACCCCATTTATCTCATGAAAGGTACAGGCGATGTAAAATGCGTTGGAATACTACCGATTGGAAATTTTCTCATGAACACACTGAAAGAAACACCATCAAAATCCGATAAATAACAAGATGTGTTGGTGAAAAACTATGCCCCCGGCAGCAACCATGTCTACCATACAAAATAAATACTAAAATTGAAATCACAAGAAATTAAGGTTAAGTAGACATTTGTACTAAGCTCCATTAGATCTATATACATATAAAATAACACGCCTCTTGCAATTGTAATAGACCATTTTCCTATTTCATTTTATGAATGAACTGCTCCGGTTGACCTGGGGTCAATCGGAGCAAATTGCGTCATTGAAAATTGTGACATTGAAAAATCTATATTGTGACGTCAAAATTTTACGGGAAAATTCACCAACTGGTAACTCGTCTATTAAAGAGCTAAAAGTAAAATCTATGTTTTGACCTCTGTGACCTTGACCTTTGATCTGACTAAATGAAATTTGCATAATGGTGTTCAGCTTTACATTGTATATGATTAATATACAGGCCAAATATGAAGGTCCTATATAGCTATCACATCTGGTTGAAAAGATATAGGGCTTTATAGGCAATGTTAAAGTTTTTGTTAACGTTTTCAATTTTGCACTCTGACCTTTGACCTGACCCAAATTTATTTGGTGGATTTGTATTAAGCTTCATTAGATCTATTCACATATAAAATATCAAGCCTCTAGCAGTTGTAATTAACGAGCTATAGCAAAATATAGATTTTGACCTCTGTAACCTTGACCTTTGACCTGACCCTAATGAAATTTGCATAATGGTGTTCAGCTTCACATGATCAATACACATACCAAATATGAAGGTCTTGTCACATCTGGTTTAAAAGTTATGATCCAGGTTAAAGTTGCGTAGAACAGACAGACAGGACAAAAAACAATATGCCCTCGATCTATGCTTAAAAGCCGTTTGAATTGTTCAAATGTGATCAAGTTTCGCCTGTATTTCTTAATTGTAGTCGAAAATTGACCGGACTATTGGACCTTCGGACCAATGGGCCTACGAACTAATGGACTTTTGGACCAACGGGCCTTCGGACCAATGAACCTACGGACTACTGCACGGTCCCCGACCAGAATATGTGTTTGTTGTAACTTAATATAAGGTCATATTCATCTTGTTTATTTGTTCAACTGATCAAAAATATATGATACTTAACCATGACAGGATAATTTCAATTATACAAATGTAGATGATATACAATATTTAGACAATATGTATTATCCAAAATATTATAAATGTGGAGTGAAATCTGGGGGTCTTAAACTGAAAGTAGAATAGCATGCGAAAAAGTAGACTATTCTATTACTATATATTCTATTCTTATATACACACATATCTATTTTATTACCACTGGATGCCTCTCTTGGTAAACTCTTAGTACCCGAGATGTATTCACAAGCCCAGTAGTCATTAGTTTGTTGCCGACTCGAAAGACAAATTGTATTTTGGAACTTACAATAACATTTTTCAAGAAAGAAAAGAAGCTCTTTTTCTTTGCTGGTTTAATCGCTTTGTTTAAATTCAACTGGTTATTAGTTCTTCGTCAACTTTTATGCATCTTTCGAATTTGGTATTCTATCTTTGAGTTTATAATTCATTAGTATTTAAAATGCCAATCTACAGAAACTCAATTTACAGTTATATCACCGTTCAAAACTTCACAACTTTTTTAGTTACAGTTCCCTTACACGTGAAATTGTAGACAGGAAGTTTAAAGGGAAAAAATCGGAACCCAATTTCTATATTGAGGGATTCAATTTAGGTTTAATCAGAATGCAACACTTTATCACTAAAATTCAAAACCGATCCATTGTGATAATACAAGGTCATATCCATCATGGGTTGTATCATCGACAATTTTGACCCCCCCCCCCTTTTTTTCGACAAATAAAAAAAAACAACAACCAAAGGAAAAATCACTGAACTTTTTGGACTGAGGATATTTGTAACTTCCAACTTATACATGATCTTAGCAGGGCACACATGTATTAGATAACTTTCGATGAAATCTGAAAGGCTTCGAAAAACAAAGAAAGTGAGAGAAAAGAAAAGAACTTTCAACTTAAAAAAGTAAATTATTGAACTATGACGTAATTTTACTTAAGAAAATTAATAAGCCATAAACTTTCAAACTAGAAACAAATCCTGTATACGTCGCATATCTATTAGAATAAGTCAACGTACCAGGCATTTTCATTTATAAGGAAAGTCTTTCCCGATGCGGAACTGACAGACAAACAGACTGGCGGACGGACGGTAGGGAACGAATACAGAACTTAACTTCCCGCCAAACCGGTACCAGGGATCGTCTCAATGAGGTATTAGCAAGGCTTCGTGATGACTTCAACAATAAAAGCTTTGTTTTTACCATGGGTTAGGGTTAGCATGAATTTGTAGAGACTTTGTGCCATATGCATTTACTCCTTATCATTTTATTCTTTGTGCAGATTATTTTTCTATTTTGACGATAAAACTAGAATAAATATTTTTTTGCAAAATATAAAAGTATGTCGGAATAATAAGCTGTCGGATTAATAACAAATACAAATACAAATATTTTATTAGCACAAACTCAATTATAATAAGTGATTAGGGCCAATATAACATGTGACAGTTAATAACAAATGAAATATATGATAATAAACCATAGAATCATGAATGTCATAACATTTATTATTATTGAACTCTACTTTTTCTATATTCTAAGCAGTCAGATATGAAATTAGAAGACATTATGAGAATTTGAATACAGTTACTATTTATAATTATATTTAATTTTTCTTTATTATTAATTTTCATATAGAATTTATATTGATTTGTTATCTTATTTTCAAATATAGTTCGCTGGGTTTCATAACCACTGCAATTAAATAAAATGTGATCTTCATCTTCAATATTGGAACTACAAAGTGGACACAATCTGTCCTTTTTAGAAATATTTAAATGTGTTCCTTTTTCAATCATTAACTGATGGAAACTAGTTCGAATTTTACATAACATGGATCTATCAGTTATGTTGTTAATTTATCAACATAAGTTGGTCTCTTACCCATTCTGTAGACATCCAGGAAAAACTCTAATTTTGACGAATTGTTAATATTTGAATTTTGTTCTTTAACTCCTTGATCTATTATTCTTTGTTTTATACAGTACTGTGCAACGTAGCCCTTACAGAAGAAACGATTTGTCAGCCGTCATCCGTTCGTCAGGGAGCAGTCAGCGATCAGTTAATTAACGTGACGACTTGTTATTTGTCCAACCCGTCAATTGACGCGAATTGTGACGGATGACGAGAACCCTATTCGTCCAACTCGCGTCCAGATTCGTCCATTTATCACGTGATATCTCGGGTCAAAGATTTTGCGAAATATAGATTCGTTTCACCCAGTGAAAACACGATCGGTACATCATCGCAACAGATCAATCTTTTTGCTATCAATAAATTATTGCTTTTTATACGACCGCAAAAATTTTGCGGTCGTATTATGGTATGGCGCAGTCGTCGGCGTCGGCGTCTGTGGCCAGCATAACTTTGTTTCTAGTGAATGGATCATCTTCAAATTTCACTATGTGGTTTCTTGGCATAATGGCTTTCCCGGGTTTTAATTTTGGGTTTATGGCCCAATCCGTTTCAGACAAAGGGGCCAAAAAGGGGTAAAATTGGGTATTTTTGTGTCTGTGGACAGCATAACTTTGGTTCCAGTGAACAGATCATTTTCAAATTTTAGTATGATGTTTCTTGGCACATGCTTTAGCCCGGACTGTAATTTTATGTACCTGGTCCCGCCCGTTTTAGAAAAAGGGGCCAAAAGGGGTTAAATTGGTTGTTTTCACATATTTGACTGTAGAATCTTAATTATTTATCGGATTTTGATGGGGTTTCTTTCAGTAAACTCCTTAGAAAATTTCCAATCTGGA
>MJUU01012513.1:31580-41663 GCA_002080025.1 Modiolus philippinarum | reverse complement strand
TTTTTATACGACCGCAAAAATTTTGCGGTCGTATTATGGTATGGCGCAGTCGTCGGCGTCTGTGGCCAGCATAACTTTGTTTCTAGTGGATGGATCATCTTCAAAATTCAGTATGTGGTTTCTTGGTATAATGGCTATCCCGGGTTCTAATTTCGGGTTTATGGCCCCACCAGAAAAAGGGGTAAAATTGGGTATTTTTGTGTCTGTGGACAGCATAACTTTGGTTCCAGTGAACAGATCATTTTCAAATTTTTCAAAATTTGGCATGTACCGTTCACGAGATAAATGGGGCCAAAAAGGGGCGAATTTCAAAAATTTCATTTTTTAATTTTTAGTCCGATTTTGATGCAATTTTTCCAAAGGATTCCTAATGAAAAATTATCGTAGCGCTCTACTATTAGATTTTTGATAACTTGTTTCCTTACCCAGCTATGAGGGGCCGAAGGGGGCCAAAATCGTAAATTTACAGATAACCAAAAATTTTATTTTTCATCGGATTTCGATGGGATTTTTTTCTTTGGATTCCTCTTGATGTAAGCTTTCAGTACTATGTCAACGGATTTGGCGTAGCTCTTACCGTTTCCGAGCTATGAGGGGCTGAAGGGGCCAAAATTGTAAATTTACAGATAACCTAAAATTTTTATTTTTCGTCGGATGTCGATGGGATTTTTTTCTTTGGATTCCTCTTGATGTAAGCTTTCAGTAGTATGTCAACGGATTTGGCGTAGCTGTTACCGTTTCGGAGCTATGAGGGGCTGAAAGGGGCCAAAATTAGATAACCTAAAATTTTTATTTTTCATCGAATTTCGATGGGATTTTATTGTTTGATACCTCTTTATGTAAGCTTTCAGTTATATGTCAGCAGATTTTGCGTAGCTTTTACCGTTTCCGAGTTATGAGGGGCCGAAGGGGGCCAAAATCGTAAATTTACAGATAACCTAAAAATTTTATTTTTCGTCGGATTTCGATGGGATTTGTTTCTTTGGATTCTACTTGATGTAAGCTTTCAGTAGTATTTCAACGGATTTGACGTAGCTCTTGCCGTTCCCGAGCTATGAGAGGCCAAAGAGTGCCAAAATCGTAAATTTACAGATTACCTTAAATTTTTATTTTTCATCGCATTTCGATGGGATTTTTTTCTTTTGATTCCTCTTGATATAAGCTTTCAGCATCATGTCAATGGATTGGGCATAGCTCTTACCGTTTCTGAGCTATAGAGGGTCAAAGAGGAATCATAAGGAGTCATAAAGGCTAATTTTTATTTTCCCTAGTTTGTGTCCAGCTAATTACTTGGTCAATCTCCTTATTGCGTCCATCTAATTATTGTGTCAAGCTCTTTCCTATGTCCATACTCACTTTAAATTACACTTTTTCAAATTTCAGTGGACGACATGCTGCGGTCTTATCATGCTGCGCTCGGCGTAGCCCTTTATTCTCCCTTATCGGATGTTATCTGCAGTCATCATTGATATTCGGCTCACCCCTTCTCGGAAGTCGTCGGATGTTACCAATGAGGTGAAGGTCATTATCGTAATGGACAGCACATGGTGCGAAAGATGGGAAGAATTTCATATATAACGCATTGAAAAGGCCATGAAATTAAAATACGCGGAGGATTTTTTTTTGAGGACGAAAATGGTGTCCTGAATTGAAATTAATGTTGAGAAGAGGTCTGTAAATGTGACCGTCTCGACGAACAAAACCTGGAAAGTTTTGCGATTCTGTTCACCCGGAATATTGCGTTTATAAAAGTACCGCGATCAGCTTTAATTAACACTAAATCAATATTTGTAATTTACTTTAAAGACCTGAAACAAGGAAGATTAGCTAGAGCAGACCTGTCAAAAGTTTTCAAGATGACAATGGACGATCAGAACAAAGGAGTCGGAATTTTATTAATATTTCATTTAAAGTAGAAAAAGGAAGTCCCATACATTATACAGTGACTAGGCTCGCGAAATTTCAACGTACGTGGCTAAGTATTTTGATCAACTGAAATAATGATAGAATTTCCGACTTTTTAGACTAAATGCCCTACCAAAATAAAAATACTAAGGGCAACCAAAGGTTTAAATGGTCTTATTTTTATTTACTACATATCCTTTCGTAAAATATTACAAGCACAAAAGAATCTTTAAAATTAGCTGTTATCCACCATTTGTCTTAGCACAGGGTCAGGGATCTTCGCTTTCTATAAGGAGATCTCTAACACCAACTCAGTTCTTCTCAAAGCGATAGACTAATATCTTATTTACTCCTTAAAGTTATTGATATAGCCAGTTGACACTCCTGTTTTAGGGGTCTGTGTTTGTTTCGTCTTCCTTTACGTACACTCCATGTAAGTGATCCTTGGATTCACATATATTCTGGATTTATGATTGTGGTGCTTGCTTCGACTGATATTAATTTGGAAATTTGTCTAACCCACGTGGTCTAGTCCCACTTAGTGTTTTCTTAATTTGCATAAGTTTAAGTGAGTTTTCACCTGGTCCCTTTCTTGCATCCATCCCAGTACCTGAATTGGTTTTCCCCAGCCGTGTGCTTCCCCAGTTGGTGCATAGAGGAATGCCCTGTCTATGCGGGATAGTCAGGTCATAACACGAAAAGCCTGACCACAAACCAGTGTAGCATTGTTGTGTGGAGAAACACCACGCTCCATGCAGTATAAGGAGACCCCTTTATATTGTCTAAAGAGAGCAGAGTCACTGGGACTCGTATAGAAGGCTAAATTTCCTGCCCTTACCCATTTCTGCCCTTTTCCAGTGGCAATCAAACTCGCTGTCCCTTCCACCTTTGTTTTTTTTCTTCTTTTAATATTTTTAGAATTGATAAACTTGTTCTCGTCTTGATATATATACTGCTCCAGGCAGTATAAAAAGATCACTTTTATATTGTCTAAAGAGAGCAGAGTCACTGTGACTCGTATAGAAGGCTAAATTTCCTGCCCCAAACCATTTCTCCCCTTTTCCAGTGGCAATCAAACCCGGTGTCCCTACCACCTTTGTTTTTTCTTCTTTTATTTATATTTTTTGAATTGATAAACTTGTTCTCGTCTTGATATAGCCAAAATATATGCTCACTGGCACTTATCTCTAACTAATAGCCAAAATATATGCTCACTGGCATTTATCTCGAACTAACCAATCAATCAATCTTGCATCCATTTTGTCCAAAGATATTGGCCATTTTAGAATAGACCCCATTAACCTAAGGCTAGTAAAATCAACCATTTCTTGCATTGTTTTCTTTAGGACTTCTGCAGTGTATAGAGTCCCAAATTCCCCTTGAAAGCGATGTATACTCTCTATATATTTGAAGTGTGGTGTTCTTGTTCTTGAGAAAATTTCTCACTTTCAAAATTTTGACATCTTATTTTTTGTTATTTCCAAAAGTTATTCTTTTTGAAATCAATCAATTTATTTAGTAACATTTAAATGGATCAATTTTAAATAAGTTTCTAATTTTTAATATTTTACTGTTCAACCAAAATTCTTCTATTATGTTTTTAAAATTTTACACATTTGTTTTTACTTGTATAAAGCTATATGGTTTTATTTTGATATTTTATGTATTTATTAAAATTGTTCAATATACTTAACAGTTCTCGCCACAATATAGCTGGAATATTGCTGAAGTTGGCGTAAAACATTAATCAATCAATCAATCAATCCAAAAGTTATTTTTTCTACCTGTTGAATGCGCCCAAATCTCACTGTTTTATATTATCCCAAGTTTACTTGCAATTGAATCAGTGAGTACCCATGGTTGTTTATATGTTGTGATTGTCTTCTCTTATAGTCTTTTTGTTGGGCAAAGGATTACAGCGGTTGTAAGAACACCTTGGCAGTTAATTTCTGTTTGTTGACAAACACTCCTCATCAATGAGTTAAATAGCATGGATGTAACGTTGTTCCACATGTATCAATGAATTCTGGTCAAACCGGTGCTAGGGGCCATCTTGAACTTAATATGATTTATGAGGAAGACCGGAGAGAAAAGCTCATTGTTGAATGCCTTTGATATGGTGACTTCAGATAAAGAACAATAATAAAACATTGTTGCGTTGCTTGGTTTTACCATGGATGTGTAGAAACTGTCTCATCTGCATTTACTCCAAAATCTTTCACTGCTTGTTGCCAAGTTCTTCCAGAGAGTATGTGTATATTAAAATAAATGTGTGAATATCCAGGACAATAAATGGCATTACTCCTATCAAAAAAATGACGATATAATTAAATCTAAAGTCAGCAAAAACGCCAATAAAATCTGCCTTGCCAAGTTTTTCGAGGGAGTAGGTGCATGCCAGAGCGAATTTTCTCCGAGTGTGTTAATTCAACTACCTGTGAAAGTTCCAGCATCAATAAATTGACATTTTTTTTTGCAAAAATATCTATTCAGGGAAATGCTTCACATGTGTCAAATCATAATCATTTCATCAGCCCTTACATCTGTAAAAACATGGATGTTTATGAATGAAAATGTGCCACGCATATAGTAGTGGCAAATATATTCATAAATCAGGGTCCTTTTCTTTCAGAAAAATACACCTCTACCTACCCATTTGTTTATTTGTCAGAAAAAATTTTTTTACCTACGTACCTACCCACCACTTGGAGGGTAGGGTCGTAAAAGGGGAAACAAACAATTTTTTAAGGTTGGCCTTGTTGTGTCAAGCTCTTTACTGTGTCCACATCCACTTTAAACCACTTTTGTTGAAATTTCAGTGGTCGACATGCTGCGGTCGTATCATGCTGCGCTCGGCGTAGCCCTTTATTTCCTTTTCATGGAGTCTTTAATAAAATAAAGTTCGATTGGAATTGCTGCATTGACGGGTGTTATTCATGAAAATTTGCCATTTTTATCGAGTTTTAAAAAAAATAATGAGTAAAGAGAAAATTTCTCGCTGATTAGTGCCTTTGTAATGACTAAAAGTCAAAATAAGTCAGTTTTGATTATTTATTTTAGTTATATTGGAATTTTAAACAAACCAATGTGTATAAGAAAAGTTTTGCACTGACTGCTAGATTTTGCAATGACTTAAATGAAGGTTTATAAGTGTTTTTTTACAAAAATTGTTCATTTTCATGGAATTTTGAACAAAATGTTTTGTTAAAGGAAAGTTTTGTACTGAACAGTGCATTTATTATGACTTAAATGAAGATTTCTACGTGATCTTTTGCTAAAATTTATTCAAAGTAATTTTTTATCACATTTTTTCATTTTCATGGAATTTTTCAAAAAATAATGTCTAAAAAGAAAGTTTCGAACTGGCCGGTGTATATGTAATGACTAAAATGAACATTCATAAGTAATTTTTATCACATTTTTTAATTTTCATGGAATTTTTAACAGAATAATGTGTAAAAGGAAACTTTCGCACTGACTGGTGTATATGTAATGACTAAAATGAAGATTCATAAGTAATTTTTGATCACATTTTTTCATTTTCATGGAATTTTTAACAAAATAATGTGTCAAAGGAAAGTTTCGCACTGACCGGTGTATATGTTATGAGTAAAATGAACACTCATAAGTAATTTTTTATCACATTTTTTCATTTTCACAGAATTTTCAACAAAATAATGTGTAAAAGGAAAGTTTCACACCGACATCTGCATATGCAATGACTAAAATGAAGATTCATAAGTAATTTTTTTTATCACATTTTTTCATTTTCATGGAATTTTTAACAAAATAATGTGTAAAAGAAAAGTTTTGCACTGACCAGTGTATATGTAATAACTAAAATGAAGATTGATTTGTAATTTTTATCACTTTTTTTCATTTTCATGGAATGTTGAACATGAGTTATGTGTAAAAGGAAAGATTTGCACTGACCGGTGTATATGTTATGACTAAAATGAAGATTCAAAGTAATTTTTTATCACATTTTTTCATTTTCATGGAATTTTTCAAAAAATAATGTCTAAAAAGAAAGTTTCGAACTGGCCGGTGTATATGTAATGACTAAAATGAACATTCATAAGTAATTTTTATCACATTTTTTAATTTTCATGGAATTTTTAACAGAATAATGTGTAAAAGGAAACTTTCGCACTGACTGGTGTATATGTAATGACTAAAATGAAAATTCATAAGTAATTTTTTTTATCACATTTTTTTCATTTTCATGGAATTTTTAACAAAATAATGTGTAAAAGGAAACATTCGCACTGACTGGTGTATATGTAATGACTAAAATGAAGATTCATAAGTAATTTTTGATCACATTTTTTCATTTTCATGGAATTTTTAACAAAATAATGTGTCAAAGGAAAGTTTCGCACTGACCGGTGTATATGTTATGAGTAAAATGAACATTCATAAGTAATTTTTATCACATTTTTTCATTTTAATTGATTTTTCAACAACATAATGTGTAAAAGAAAAGTTTTGCACTGACCGGTGTATATGTAATAACTAAAATGAAGATTCATTTGTAAATTTTTATCACTTTTTTCCATTTTCATGGAATGTTGAACATGAGTTATGTGTAAAAGGAAAGTTTCGCACTGACTGGTGTACATGTAATGACTAAACATTAGTAATTTTTTGTCACATTTTTTTCATTTTCATGGAATTTTTAAGATGATTAATGTGTTAAGGGAAAGTTTCGCACTGACTGGTGTATATGTAATGTGTAAAATGAACATTCATAAGTAATTTTTTATCACATTTTTTCATTTTCATGGAATTTTTAACGAAATAATTTGTCAAAGGAAAGTTTCACACTGACCGGTGTATATATAATGACTAAACATTAGTAATTTTTTGTCACATTTTTTTCATTTTCATGGCATTTCTAACAAAATAATGTGTAAAAGGAAAGTTTCACACTGATCGGTGTATATGTAATGACTAAACATAAGTAATTTTTTGTCACATTTTTTCATTTTCATTGCATTTTTAACATGATTAATTTGTAAAAGGAAAGTTTCGCACTGACCGTTGTATATGTTATGTGTAAAATAAACATTCATAAGTAATTTTTATCACATTTTTTCATTTTCCCCCGCCGCTGCGCGACGGTGGGTCATAGTAATGGTCTGCGTCCGTGTGTCCGTCCGTCCGTCCGTCCGTCTGTCACACTTTCTTGTGAACGCAACTCCTCGGAAACCGTGTATTGGATTATGTTCAAATTTTGTAGGATTGTTAGTCACTATATGTACTAGATCATATCGCACCGCCATTTTGATTCGTCAAATTTTGTTGGAGTTATGGGACTTTGATTATTTCCACATTGTTATGCAATGGCAAATCTTATGGACGCAACTGCTGGTCAGAATTCATTCAAATTTTACAGGGTTGTTAGCCACCATTAGTACAAGGTCATATTGCGTCGCCATTTCGAGTCTTCAAATTTTGTGGGAGTTATAGGACTTTGATTATTTCCACGTTGTTATAAAATGGCAGATGTTGTGGACGCAACTCCTTAGAAACGGCTGTTCAGAATTCATTCAAATTTTACAGGATTGTTAGTCACCATTAGTACTAGATCATATCACATCGCCATTTTAATTCGTCAAATTTTGTGGGAGTTATGGGACTTTGATTATTTCCACATTGTTATACAATGGCAAATATTGTGGACGCAACTCCTCAGAAACTGATAGTCCGAATTCATTCTAATTATACAGGATTGTTAGTCGTTATATGTAATAGATCATATCACATCGCCATTTTGATTCGACAAATTTTAAGGGAGTTATTGGACTTTATAGACTTAATGCATACTACAACATAGGGAGTTTTTCTGGACACATCTCGTTATACTCCAATTAAGGGATTTTGCTGAAAGTTTGCTTAGCTATTTGCCACCTAATGCAGTTGATCATATCCTGCCGCCATTTTGATTCTCAAAATTTTATATGAGAAATGGGACTTTATTGACTTTTCTGCGGAGGCGGGGGACATAGCTACCCGTAGCAATCTTGTTTTTCATGGGTTTTTTAAACAAAATAATGTGTCAAAGGAAAGTTTTGGACTGACCGGTGTATATGTTATGAGTAAAGTGAACATTCACAAGTAATTTTTGTCACATTTTTTCATTTTCATGGAATTTCTAACAAAATAATGTGTAAAAGGAAAGTTTCACACCGACCTCTGCATATGCAATGACTAAAATGAAGATTCATAAGTAATTATTTATAACATTTTTTCATTTTCATGGAATTTTTAACAAATAAATGTGTAAAAGGAAAGTTTCGCACTGACCAGTGTATATGTAATGAATAAAATGAAAATTCTTAGGTAATTTTTTATCACATTTTCATGGGATTTTGAGCAAAATAATTTGTAAAAGGAAAGTTTCCCTGTGAATAGTCCATTTGCAATGACACAAATGTCATTATTGATTAGTTGATTAAAATTGAGCGATATTTTTTTTATCATTTTCATCATCTTCGTGGAGTTCTTTACAAAATAAAGGAAATTAACTATTGATTTTCAATTTATAGATTCTTTTTTATGGCCAAGTCCTTGTCACTGTAAATGTTAATTTTGTATAAAACCTTTATCAAGATTAAATTCGTTTCGTTTCATTTGACAAATTTCAATTATCTATTAATCTATTGATTATTTTGCATATCATTAAATGACGAGTCCTCTCTCGTCAATTACGAGTCCTCTCTCGTCAATTGACGAATTGTATTCGTTAAATGACGAGTACCTGGACGTGAACTGTTATGGACGTGAATCGATTCGTCCCGTCCCGTCACGTCACGTTCCCGTCAGCGATCCGTTCACGTCCCGTCAGCAATCCGTTTCGCGTTCGTCAACCGGTAAGGGCTACGTTGCACAGTATTGTAAGTAATAAAGAATGTTTAAGCATAATCTGATTATTTATTAGATAACTGTACCCCAGTCTAACATATTTTCTCTTATTTTGGTCCAAGGATTTGAATTTTTTGTTGAATTATACATTTCATAAGCAAGGGTATTTTCATCAGATAAAAGATGAACTAAAAACCCAATAATTGAATGTTTAATTTTGTATTTAATGGGAAACCTAGCTAATTCTGCTCGGCATGCATCATTAGAGGCTTTACAATGAACCCCAAGAATTTCTTTTATGAATTTCATATGAAATTTTTCAGTTGGGTCTGTATCTTTGAATTTTAAGTCAATACCCCAAATTTCACTGCAATACAGCATGATAGGGGAAACAACAGAGTCAGAGTTTACATGGGTTATTGATTCCAACATTCTTTTTAATTTTAAAATATGCTTGTCTTGCCTTATCGATGAAGGCATTAATGGCCACATTGAATCACGGGGGGTTCACTTCCTATATAGAGGTTTATACAGACGTGCCGCTGGAATTGCCCTGTTTTTTGCAGTTGTCAACTATATGAATGGGTAGTAATTTTTGACATCATATATATAAATGGGTCGAAAATTAACCCCAAATGGCCAGAATCTCTACTGGTTGCTGTAATTAATCAAGTATTTATCATCATTGGATGTTTAAGAACATTCCTGTTGTGAAATTAATGGTTTTCTGACTCAACTTACACGTATTCACTATACAGTTGGGTTGCTTATTTTTGAAATTTACTATATGAATAGGTCAATATATTGCTTGGGGAACTATATGAAAGGGGGTATGTACCCAATTCCACCCCCCGGCACCTGAATAGGTTTTCAGGGGCTTTGGCTACAGAGCTGCCGGGCGCGTCCCCAGGTGGTGGATAGGGGAATGCCCTGTCTTTGCGGGGTAGTCAGGTCATAATACGGAAAGCCTGACCGCGAACCATTGTAGCCAAACTGTGTGGAGAAATGCCACGCTCCATGCAGTATAAAGACCCCTTCTATATTTCTCTAAAGAGAGCAGACGCACTGGGTGTCGTTTAGAAGGCTAAATTTCCTGCCCCTACCCATTTCTCCCCTTTTCCAGTGGCAATCAAAAGTCGTTGCCTCGGTTGTCCCTTCGACCTTTATTTCTTTCTTCTTTTACTTACAATTTGTTTTGAATTGATTAACTTGTTCTCGTCCTGATATAGCTGAAATATTGCTCATTGGACGTTAAACTCTAACTAATCAATCAACCAATTCCACCCGAAGTGACCCCCCCCCCCCTGCATT
>MJUU01012513.1:4059-18548 GCA_002080025.1 Modiolus philippinarum | reverse complement strand
TGCATTTCTCCAGGCTTGTGACTGGCTATAACCGTATAGTTATATGCTGCATTACCCCTTTTCCTTCTTTTTTCTTCATCTTTTATTCTTTTCTTTTCCTTTTTTTATCTTCTTTGTTTTCTTGATGCTAATTGGGGGTTTGATGCTCATTGGGGCTTTGTCTCATTCGTTGTGGTGTTGACTTTCTTGGCAGTATAGTCTTCTTGTAAGTTTTTGCGGTCCTTTTTCACATGTTTGTTCAGTTTGGCCCATTCGGTATAAAAATCGGTACAAATTTTAGAAATCCACCTCTTATTGTCGAATTTAGAGCATTTCTTTATTTCTTGACATTTGGAGCACTTCTTTTTCTTGGGATTTAAATGCATGGTGTCAGTGTTGATAAAAGGTAAATCTGGCCGGATTTTCCGCCGATATCCAGGTTTCGACTCTTCTTTTTCTTTCACATATTTCTTCATTCCAGTAGGAGTAACGACGGAGATGCACGACATTTTGTCCGATACGTTCGAGAGTTGGGAATCAACTGACAAAATTTTTAGTTGTATGTTCTTTTATTCATTTTCGGAGGTGATTTGTTTCAATAATGAATTATCCATTTTATTTACAGTTGGCAGAGTAAAATGCATCAACTAGTCTTTGTTTCCATTTCTCTAGGCCTCTAGGACGGGATCCAAACAATAATTGCATATGAATTTTATCCATTTTTTATCGGTTTAGCGACTGAGAAAGCCGGTTTATTGCACCTTTATATAGTCTCGATGGTTGTGATTGGTTGGTTCATTTTGTAAGACTGCTTCTGATTGCTTGATTTTCCTACATTCTCATTGGTCAATACATTGTAAATGGGGGCTTCTGATTGGTTGAATTTCCAGCAATTTGATTGGTCCATATTATGTACAGCTTCAATCCACTTTTTGTCTCACAAATGATTACTATCGGTATGATACATTTTCATCTCCTTTTATTAGCTTATCTGTCACCTAGAGTAACTATAACCTGTTGGAACTGTACCCCAAAGTACTGTTTCCATAAAAGTATTTCTATAACCTTAGTAGCATTGGCTTAACCTTAGTTTGATAAAAAAAAAACTATTTTATTTAATTTTGTCCCTGTACCATAACCCTTACCTCAACCTTCATGTTACAGTGCTGTTAAACAAGTTATGTTGTATTTGTCGTGATATGATTTTAGTGCTGTTTGTATTTACCAGAGTTATTTGAACCTAATTACAAATTTTCGCTTGATATGTTTTGTCAGATACACATTTTTTTCGTTCTTTTTTTATGTGATACTTTGTTCACGAATTTTAGTGTCTAGATTACTTTCCATTCTGAACTTTCAATTTCTCAATTTTGTATTTGGTTGGTATCCATTTGGGATTTGGTTTCTCGTTTCATTTTGTATTTATAAACAACAAGATATTAACAGATATGCATTTTTTTATTATCTCCGTCAGCTAGGCAAACACGGGTCGGAGATCCACATGCTTCCTGTACAATATGTATTTAAATTAATGTTTTCATGTCAAATGTTCACACTGTAGTACGTGTTCCGAATTTCCATACCAATTCTCCCGGGCATAGTTGGCCCACCTGCATATTAGGTAATTGAATAGGTAAGTCCAGTCCTGGGCACTGAATTGTGGTCTGTACTATATCGTGCTGTTCCATCTCAACTATCACCTCCCCTAGAATGGAGTCTATTATG
Organism: Modiolus philippinarum; assembly: GCA_002080025.1. Lineage (NCBI taxonomy): Eukaryota > Metazoa > Mollusca > Bivalvia > Mytilida > Modiolidae > Modiolus > Modiolus philippinarum. Next base: position 16,844 of record MJUU01012513.1, on the reverse strand, counting down.
TTGCGTAGATCAAGTGAGATATCCCGAACGTTTTTAACTGTTACTGTATAACACCTTAATTATATGCCAGGTGGTACCACCTGTTTAATTTTCAGCTTGATTATATACTCCCCATTGTTACAGTCTGTTAGCTGGTGTTCTGGTTTAACTTTGTGCTTCTCTTGTTGATGACATATGGGTAAAGGGTTTTGGTTGTGGATTCTCATATGTCGGTTACGATTGTATTTTCTAGAAAATGTCTTCTCACATATTCCACAACTAAATTGGTGTTGGTTGTCACCACGATGATGTTCACTGTTATACATCTGTAACGACAAAACAATATTATTTAGTTATAATATTTAGTTATAGACATTATACTTAGTTATGAATATTAATTAGTGATGGGTAATTATTGTACTTACCATTTACTTTAGGTATCTTCACTTTCGAACTGGTAGACATTGCAGTCTGGCGACTGAGGAAGCCTGTTGATCGCACCTTTATATAGTGAAAGTCATTTGTCTCGACTTCTGTGATTGGTTGTTATTTTTTGTCAGACGGTTTCTGATATGTTGTTTTTTCCTGCATTCTGATTGGTCAATCCATTGTAAATGAAGTCTTCTGATTGGTTGAATTTCCTGCAATTTGATTGGTCCACATTATGTACAGCTTCAATCAACTTTTTGTTGTTTAATTGTGTTCGAATTTCCTGTTTCAGTTTGTATTTTTATGTCAAAGTTTACATTTGTTTTCATATTTCTGTTCATATTTCATGTTTTATATCGTATTTTTGATGAATTTATCGCAGTTTTGTTGTCTTTACCGGCCTTTTTACGGGGTTTTTGCTGCTGCTGCTGCTTCTCGTCAATACTTAGGTTTGTCTGCTGCTGCTGCTGCTTCTCGGTGGAGGATTGATAGGCTATTGTGGTGGTGGCGGCGGCGGTTGTGGTGGTGGTGAATTTAAGGTATCTGGGTGGTGGTGGTGGGATAATAGTCTATGGTGGTGGTGAAGGTATCTGGGTGGTGATGGTGGTGGTGAGGGTATGTGAGTGGTGGTGGTGGTGGTGGTAATTTTAAAGGTATCTGGTAGGTGGTGGTGGTGGTGATGTTGGAGAAGTAGGAGACGATTTTGGTGGTAGTGGGTTGTGATTGGGATGGGGTATTGTGATCGGTGGTTTATCACTTTATCCTTTTAGTGCATAATAATAACAAACCCTGACAAGACATTTTCATTTTTTATTTCATTTAAACAAAATCACAGTAACATTCTAATTTTTCTGTCATTACATTATAGTCAATTTAAGTGTTCTGTCTTCAGTGCTGGTTCTTCTTTCACTAGTATGTCCATCTTCTTAATATCCACATGGTTGGATTCTGTAACTACCTTCATCCGTTTCAGTTCTGGTTCTTTGTCTTCAATCACAGCTATCATCTTTTCAAGTCTCTGTTTTGCATCTTCAAACATTTGATCTAAAAATTACAAACTTGATACCGGTAGATGCTGAGCATTTTTCAATGGCTCTATAATATAAAGTCCAGTCTCCTCCTGCTAATCCACATCCAATTTTGTAGGATAACCCTACAGAACAGATTTCCAATGATTTTAAGCACTGCAAACAACTTTGAAACCAGCGGTATCTATTTTCGTAGGTATCTTCATACGGTAGTATGTGACGACGAGCTTGGTCAACAGTTCCATAGTCCCACTGACTCAAAAAGCATACAACATCTTGCTGCAGGGGTTTAGGTGATCTCAATACGTTTATCATTCCTGGAATTCCTCTGTCTTCTTTGATTGCTAAATTCCGGCTTCCCTCTCCTCTACGTGTAGAATATATATCACCCCATGGAAATTTTTCAGCTATCTGTCGTGATAATCCATGCGCCTTGATGCAAAGACAATTCACTTGATGAACAATAACGTCTATAATTTCTGCTTCAATAAATCTCCGTCAACAATATTTAAGCCCATTCTGTCTTTATTGGCTTCAGTCTGTTCTTGTACTCCTTTTATATTCTATGTCTATTGTCTCCATAGCTGTAATTCGTCAGGTAATATTTGGAAAACGCCCTCTGATTGGTTAATTTCCTGCATTCTGATTGGTCAATCCAGTAGATAAACACAGTTTCTGATTGGATTAAATCCATGCATTTTGATTGGTCCACATTCTGTACACCATCAATCCACTTTTCCCAATTCTTCTATACATTGATGATGAGCTGCCCAGATCTCTGTTGCTTTACTTATGTATTCAGCACAACAGGTTTGAGTGAACACATATAATACATATATCCGTCAAGAATTGATAACACCATCTTCAAACATGGTATGCACGATCTGCTTGTAGACCTCCAGACTGCCCATGACGAATTAAATGTTACATCTATGTGCAGCTATTTTGAAATTTTATCTGACTTCTTATACCATGGATAACTCTAACTAAACACTATCCATATTTAACCCTATCTGTATCTATAATTTAACTATAACCCTTACCCAGTCTAACTCTTACCCTTACCGTAATCTAAACCTAACTGTAACCTATCCATAATATAACCTTGATTCTATCTATAATCTAACTCTAACCCTAACCTTACCATAATTTAGCTCTAACCCTATCTATCTTTAACTTTAACCCTAACCTTACCATAATTTAACCCTAGCCCTTACCATAATCTAAACCTAATTCTAACCCTATCTATAATTTAACCCTAACCCTTGCCATACTCTACCTTCATAATCTTAACCTAATTCTAACCCTATCTATAATCTAACCCTTGCCATACTCTACCTTTAATTATCTGTTATTTTACCATAACCATAATTTAACCCCAACCCTATCTATTATTCTAGTATTATCCTTATTAACCCTATCTCTAACCCTTACCATAATTTAACACTAATCCTAATCATAGTAGTAGTAATTTGTATTCTGTCTGTAACGTTAGATAAATTCATTATTTATTCTAAGCAGCATGTATATCTCTTACGTTGGAGACAGAATACAAATTACTACTACTATGATTAGGATTAGTGTTAAATTATGGTTAGGGTTAGAGTTAGGGTTAGTGCTAAGGTAAGGGTTAGAGTTAGGGTTAGTAAGGATAATACTAGAATAATAGATAGGGTTGGGGTTAAATTATGGTTATGGTAAAATAACAGATAAGTAAAGGTAGAGTATGGCAAGAGTTAGGGTTAAATTATAGATAGGGTTAGAATAAGGTTTTAGATTATGAAGGTAGAGTATGGCAAGGGTTAGGGTTAAATCATAGATAGGGTTAGAATTAGGTTTAGATTATGGTAAGGGCTAGGGCTAAAATATGGTTAGGTTAGGGTTAAAGTTAAATGATAGATAGGGTTAGAGCTAAATTATGGTAAGGTTAGGGTTAGAGTTAGATTATAGATAGAATCAAGGTTATATTATGGATAGGTTACAGTAAGGGTAAGAGTTAGACTGGGTAAGGGTTATAGTTAAATTATAGATAGAGATAGGGTTAAATATGGATAGTGTTAAGTTAGAGTTATTCATGGTATAAGAAGTCAGATAAAATTTCAAAAAAGCTGCACATAGATGTCTCATTTAATTCGTCATGTGCAGTCTGGAGGTCTACAAGGAGATCGTGCATACTATGTTTGAAGATGGTGTTATCAATTCTGGACGGATATATGTATTATATGTGTTCACTCAAACCTATTGTGCTGAATACAAATGTTAAGCAACAGAGATCTGGGCAGCATCATCAATTGATAGAAGAATTGGGAAAGGGGATTGAAGGTGTACAGAATGTGGACCAATCAAAATGCATCGATTAAATCCAATCAGAAACTGTGTTTACCTTCTGGATTGACCAATCAGAATGCAGGAAATTAACCAATCAGAGGGCGTTTTCCAAATATTACCTGACTAATTACAGCTATGGAGACAATAGACATAGATTATAAAAGGAGTACAAGAACAGACTGAAGCCAATAAAGACAGAATGGGTGTAAATATTGTTGACGGAGATTTATTGAAAGCAGAAAATGTAGATGTTATTGTTCTTCAAGTGAATTGTCTTTGCATCAAGGCGCATAGATTATCACGACAGATAGCTGAAAAATTTCCATGGGGTGATATATATTCTACACGTAGAGGAGAGGGAAGCCGGAATTTAGCAATCAAAGAAGACAGAGGAATTCCAGGAACGATAAAAGTATTGAGGTCACCTAAACCCCTGCAGCCAGATGTTGTATGCTTTTTGAGTCAGTGGGACTATGGAACTGTTGACCAAGCTCGTCGTCACATACTACCGTATGAAGATACCTATGAAAATAGATACCGCTGGTTTCAAAGTTGTTTGCAGTGCTTAAAATCATTGAAAATCTGTTCTGTAGGGTTACCCTACAAAATTGGGTGTGGATTAGCAGGAGGAGACTGGACTTTATATTATAGAGCCATTGAAGAATGCTCAGCATCTACCGGTATCAAGTTTGTAATTTTTAGATCAAATGTTTGAAGATGCAAAACAGAGACTTGAAAAGATGATAGCTGTGTTTGAAGACAAAGAACCAGAACTGAAACGGATGAAGGTAGTTACAGAATCCAACCATGTGGATATTAAGAAGATGGACATACTAGTGAAAGAAGAACCAGCACTGAAGACAGAACACTTAAATTGACTATAATGTAATGACAGAAAAATTAGAATGTTACTGTGATTTTGTTTAAATGAAATAGAAAATGAAAATGTCTTGTCAGGGTTTGTTATTATTATGCACTAAAAGGATAAAGTGATAAACCACCGATCACAATACCCCATCCCAATCAACCCACTACCACCAAAATCATCTCCTACTTCTCCAACATCACCATCACCACCACCACCCAGATACCTTTAAAATTACCACCACCACTCACATACCCTCACAACCACCACCATCACCACCACCCAGATACCCTCACCACCACCATAGACTATTATCCCAACACCACCACCACTACCCAGATACCTTAAATTCACCACCACCACCACCCAGATACCTTAAATTCACCACCACCACCACAATAGCCTGTCAATCCACCAGCAGCAGCAGCAGCAGACCCCAGTATGGACGAGAAACAGCAGCAGCAGACAAACCTAAGTATTGACGAGAAGCAGCAGCAGCAGCAAAAACCCCGTAAAAAGGCCGGTAAAGACAACAAAACTGCGATAAATTCATCAAAAATACGATATAAAACATGAAATATGAACAGAAATATGAAAACAAATGTAAACTTTGACATAAAAATACAAACTGAAACAGGAAATTCGAACACAATTAAACAACAAAAAGTTGATTGAAGCTGTACATAATGTGGACCAATCAAATTGCAGGAAATTCAACCAATCAGAAGCCTTCATTTACAATGGATTGACCAATCAGAATGCAGGAAAAAACAACCTATCAGAAACCGTCTGACAAAAATTAATAACCAATCACAGCCGTCGAGACAAATGACTTGCACTATATAAAGGTGCGATCAACCGGCTTCCTCAGTCACCAGACTGCAATGTCTACCAGTTCGAAAGTGAAGATACCTAAAGTAAATGGTAAGTACAATAATTACCCATCACTAATTAATATTCATAACTAAGTATAATGTCTATAACTTAATATTATAACTAAATATCATTATTTTGTCGTTTCAGATGTATAACAGTGAACATCATCGTCGTGACAACCAACACCAATTTAGTTGTTGAATATTTGAGAAGACATTTTCTAGAAAATACAATCCTAACCGACATATGAGAATCCACAACCAAAACCCTTTACCCATATGTCATCAACAAGAGAAGCACAAACCAGCTAACAGACTGTAACAATGGGGAGTATATAATCGAGCTGAAAATTAAACAGGTGGTACCACCTGGCATAGAATTAACGTGTTATACACTAACAGTTAAAAACGTTCAGGATTTCTCACTTGATCTACGCAACATAATAGACTCCATTCTAGGGGAGGTGATAGTCGAGATGGAACAGCACGATATAGTACAGACCACAATTCAGTGCCCAGGACTGGACTTACCTATTCAATTACCTAATATGCAGGTGGGCCAACTATGTCCGGGAGAATTGGAATGGAAAATCGAACACGTACTACAGTGTGAACATTTGAAATGAAAACATTAATTTAAATACATATTGTACAGGAAGCATGTGGATCTCCGACCCGTGTTTGCCTAGCTGACGGAGATAATAAAAAATGCATATCTGGTAATATCTTGATGTTTAGAAATACAAAATGAAACGAGAAACCAAATCCCAAATGGATACCAACCAAATACAAAATTGAGAAATTGAAAGTTCAGAATGGAAAGTAATCTAGACACTAAAATTCGTGAACAAAGTATCACATAAAAAAGAACGAAAAAATGTGTATCTGACAAAACATATCAAGCGAAAACTTGTAATTAGGTTCAAATAACTCTGGTAAATACAAACAGCACTTAAATCATATCACGACAAATACAACATAACTTGTTTAACAACACTGTAACATGAAGGTTGAGGTAAGGGTTATGGTACAGGGACAAAATTAAATAAAATAGTTTTTTTTAACAAACTAAGGTTAAGCCAATGCTACTAAGGTTATAGAAATACTTTTATGGAAACAGTACTTTGGGGTACAGTTCCAACAGGTTATAGTTACTCTAGGTGACAGATAAGCTAATAAAAGGAGATGAAAATGTATCATACCGATAGTAATCATTTGTGAGACAAAAAGTGGATTGAAGCTGTACATAATATGGACCAATCAAATTGCTTGAAATTCAACCAATCAGAAGCCTCCATTTACAATGTATTGACCAATGAGAATGTAGGAAAATCAAGCAATCAGAAGCAGTCTTACAAAATGAACCAACCAATCACAACCATCGAGACTATATAAAGGTGCAATAAACCGGCTTTCTCAGTCGCTAAACCGATAAAAAATGGATAAAATTCATATGCAATTATTGTTTGGATCCCGTCCTGGAGGCCTAGAGAAATGGAAACAAAGACTAGTTGATGCATTTTACTCTGCCAACTGTAAATAAAATGGATAATTCATTATTGAAACAAATCACCTCAGAAAATGAATAAAAGAACATACAACTAAAAATTTTGTCAGTTGATTCCCAAATCTCGAACGTATCGGACAAAATGTCGTGCATCTACGTCGTTACTCCTACTGGAATGAAGAAATATGTGAAAGAAAAAGAAGAGCCGAAACCTGGATATCGGCGAAAAATCCGGCCAGATTTTCCTTTTATCAACACTGACACCATGCATTTAAAACCCAAGAAAAAGAAGTGCTCCAAATGTCAAGAAATAAAGAAACGCTCTTAATTCGACAATAAGAGGTGGATTTGTAAAATGTGTACCGATTTTTATACCGAATGGGTCAAACTGAACAAACAGATGAAAAAGGACCGCAAAAAATTACAAGAAGACTATACTGCCAAGAAAGTCAACACCACAACGAATGAGACAAAGCCCGAATGAGCATCAACAAAACAAGGAAGATAAAAAAAGGAACAGAAAAGATAATAGAAAAGAATAAAAGATGAAGAAAAAAGAAGGAAAGGGGGTAATGCAGCCTATAACTATATGGTTATAGCCAGTCACAAGCCTGGAGAAATGCAGAGTGACCTAAGTAAGCTCTCGCATATAATGACAATACAACAGATCTAGCAAAATATATCATTAAAAAAAGGTTCAGGTAAAAGGTTAAGAAAATGGGTAAACAACATCAATAAAGTAGTTTAGGTTGGGTGTATGTGTTGGGAATCTTAATTATTAGAAAAAAAAATAATATTCAAAAATAAATGTAAAAAAATGAACACAACTCTAATAGTTCGAAAAAATAACAGAATAACATTCATATAAAAATAATAAATGAATATAAAGTTGTCATGGGTTAGAGGTTCGATAAAATAAAGATGATCATGAAATATTGTGAAAAAGGGAAAAATAGAACGGGAATAGCAGATTTTACTAGAGAAAGAAAGGACAAAACTCTTAGAATTGATTGAAAAGGGAGATAACCAATAAATATAATAGGGAACAAAATAGCAACAGCAGACGACAGTATAGAAATTGGGCAGGAAAGGGGAAAGCACTCTAAGAATTGAATGAAAAGGGAGATAATTATGTAATATAATAGGAAGTAATTATGCAATATGATGGGAAATAATAATACAACGGCAATAGCAGACGAAAGTATAGAAATAAGGCGGGAAAAGGGAAATTACTCTAAGAATTGGATGAGAAGGAAGATAATTATGTAATATAATAGGAATTAATTATGTAATATAATGGAAAATAATAATACAATGGCAATAGCAGATTTTACTACAGAAAGAAGGGACAAAACTCTAAGAATTGATTGAAAAGGGAGATAATCAATAATATAATAGGGAACAAAATAGCAATAGCAGACGACAGTATAGAAATTGGGCAGGAGAGGGGAAATCACTCTAAGAATTGAATGAAAAGAGGCGATATGTATGTAATATAATAGGAATTAATTATGTAATATAATGGGAAATAATAAAACAACGGCAATAGCAGACGAAAGTATAGAAATGAGGCGGGAAAAGGGAAATACCTCTAAGAATTGGATGAAAAAGGGACATAATTATAAAATAAGGTAGAACATAAGAAAATCACACATGAAAAGGGTTAGACAAGAGGGAATTAAGTCAGACATTGAATTACAATACTAAGAACAATACTGAAAATGGGTTGAAAAGGTATAACAACATTAAAAAGGGTAGGATATTAGTCTAAACATTGGATTGAAATGCAAAGAACAACATTGAAAAGGGGTTGAAAAGGTATACCAACATTTAAAAAAGGGTGGGATAAGGGAGAAATTACTAAAAATTGAATGTAAAAGGAAGAAAATACAAAGAATACCATTAAAAAAGGGGGCATAATACAATTACAACACAAGATAAAATCAGAAAATTCCGACTTCCGGTCTTTAACTGCGATAAATAACCTACTTCCGGTCTATTCCTGGGGCTACGCCCACTTCCGGTCGGGCATGCGTTATGTAATAAAGTTATTTAACACCCTGCGGGGACACGTGTTGTTCCAACACGTCATTTCCGGTCAATATGGTCGTATAGGGCCTCCAGTAGGGATACTTCCGTTGCGCATGTGCAGTAAAAACACTTCGTGTTCTGGTCACGTGACGTCCTCTTCCGGTCACGTGACTTCCGGTGACGTCATATCCGGTTTACGTCACTTCCGGTGACGTCACATCCACCTCGATCCACCTAATCCACCTCCACAAATACGACTTTGCTCGTCCCTGTATACTACTCTTATATATAAAACTGTAACCCTAATGCATATAGCTGTAGCCCTACCCCTGATGTATATAACTGTAACACTTACCCTAATGTATATAACTACAACCATACCCCTAATGTATATAAATGTAAGCTACCCCTTATGTATATAACTGGAACCCTACCCCTAATGTATATAACTGTTACCTCAACCCTTATGTATATAACTGTAACCCTAACCCTAATGTATATAACTGTAACCCTTACCCTAATATACATAACTGTAGCCCTAATGCTAATTTATAAAACTGTAACCTTAACGCTAATGTATATTAATCTAACCATAACCTCAATGCATATAACTGTTTACCTTTCGCCTAATGTATATAGCTGTAACCCTACCCCTAGTGTATATAATTTTAACCACTATGAACAGAAAAAAGTACTGTCCATACCAGGAACAGTGATTTTTTCACTGTCTTTCACTGTTCTCTGCTGTGGTAGTACTGTGAAATATCTATTGAGTACTGTCAAGAACTGTGCCAATCGGGGACAGTTATTAACAGTAATACCCAAGTACTGTGATTAACTGTCCAGTACTGTAACAGTAACACACAGTAAATGACAGTCTTTACGACTACTGTCATGCACTGTCCCGGATTGTTACAGTACATGTCAGTTATTGACAGTATTTGGTGTTACTGTCATGCACTGTCCTTGATTGTAACAGTGCATGACAGTTAGCTACAGTATTTAAAATAACTGTGTGCTTTCCGGTGATGGTCTCAGAAATATCTGCGTTCGTACATTATTTACTTATTCAAAAGGAAAGTTTCGCGTTTATTTCATTACATTTGTCAGCACCATAAATATATGTATATCCGATATTTAATTGCTTTTAGGGGACGACCATTTGAATTTTAGGGTGTGTGGTTTTGGCGATATCACCTACAAAAAATATTCGTTTTCATGAGAATTTCGAAAATTAGCAGCTAAGATAAGTTTAGTCTTTTACGAATTATTTCTTAATTTTGCTGATTACAGGTCAAAAACTTTACGGTCATTTTCCCAAAGCATTGTTAAGTTAGCTCGAAAACCGACTTATAAAAGTTTTTTACTGTATTAAAAATTATTATCTAAAATGAAATAATTATCTCCATCTCTCAATATCGTACATGGATACAGATCTGACGGAGTGTTTGTAATCTGCAAAGGGATATGAATATTTTTTTTTATTTAGACGTCGACAAGAGTGTCTTGTTTTGCGGGTTCTATCGTGAATGTATAAGATTGTTGTCTGGTGTACATTTACTCCATATTCCTTAACGTGTATACAACAAAAATACATCCAAAACCAATTCGCGATGTGAATTATAAATTGCCACGCTAATTTCTTAATTTACAAAGACGTATGATCATTAAGGCGTGACTTTGTTCCTATGTTGGGTCATTTTCAGAATATGCTCAGATGTTGCCGATCGAGTAAGGTGGTCTCTAGTAAATGTACTTCTTGAAAATAAAGCTAATATATGCTACATATATGTTTTCTAGATTATTAGCAGCCGAACATTGCCGTAAATAGCTTTTTGTGTCCATTTTAGCTATTTTACAGTGTTTGAAAGGATAGTACTACACAAAATACACCAAGAACCAAAACATTTTTTTGGTAAGGAATGAATAAACATTTGGCCTTCCAAACAGCGGTTAGTTTGTTTCGGTTCTGGATGTCCTATACAACGAATTTCAACAAAAACCTAAAACAAACTGTCAAAATTGTATATAAGTGGTAAGTTCAATGGCTGAATCTGTTATCTAAATGTATGAAAATGCATTCGATTTTAGTTTTGTTATGACAGTGTATGTAACTGATGACCTGTTACCACAGTTTTCGAGAAGATTTTATGCATTTGGAAAATTAGTATGCTGAATGAAATAAATTCCCGGTAAATGGCTATACTTCTTTCTTTATAAATGTAGTCAATTTCGTGTCGAATGGTGCAGGAAAGTATCTCAAATATAGACCTCGTTTTGCGTAGAAATTATAATGCAAAATATTTTATTTTTTTTATATAGAAATGGATATCATATACTCATTTTCCTAAAACAATGTCAAACAACGACACTGAGAACCACTTATGCACCATTAAGATATTGAATTATTGAATTATCTGTTGTGCACCAAATTCAAAAATATTGAGCCTTTGTAAAGGAGCATTATTTATACAACTAATAAACTATAGATACTATGTATTAATGTATTCGCAACATCCATTAAATGCGGAAAAAATAACAAACCAATTGAGATGCATGACAGGGAAAATATGAGAGTACTCCAGAGAAATTTTTTAGAAAGAAATTAACAATGTAGGCTATACATTTTGCTCGTATGTCCTTGGCTATGATATGTCGGATATATCTCATCAAGACCGTTGCCAGTACAGCTCCATACAAATCATGACTTGGTGGACACTAAAGCCATTTTTTAAATTATCTGAAAAAAGTCATGCTATCTGATTTTTAAGGGGTGCTTTGATTGGAACTGAGCATGAAATTTAGTTGCCTTGATTTTATTCAAATCTTCAGTACAGTGCACAAATATTCTGTGCATATTTTGCATTCACTGGGCTAGCATCCTTTGTAAGTGTAAGCCAAAATGGTATCCTATGAAATATGATCCTAATGGAACAAATGTTATTGGTATACATTTGTATCTATGAGATTTATTCCTTCTTGAGTTTATTTCACCAGGTGAGCATTAGATACTTTCTAGCTGGAGACGGTGCGTCTTTTTACCGCCGAATACCTACGAACACCACCAAACACCGCCAAACACCTCAAAAACGCCAAAAAAAAAAACCACTTTTTTTTAACACCGAACGCCAACTATAAAAAATATCACATATATTTACTAGAAATTCAAAACATTGTGAATAAATGACAACAAATACGCGAATGAAACCGTGTTTTTACCCGACCATCCATAATATTCAATAGACAGAACACCAACAAACACCTGAAAAATACCACAAAACACCAACTAAAGAAAGCTAATTCATATTTTTGAAGGTATTCCATACATTATGAAAAAAAACACAGCAAAAACGAGAATATATTTTTTTCCCAGAACGTCCAATATACAAAAGACAAAACATCACCGAGTACCTCGAATACATCACAAAACCGAACACCAACTGCGGAAAAATCTAACATATTTTAATGAGAAATGTTAAGTATTTTAAATAAAGGACGATAAATGTGCGAATAAAATTTTTTTTACCCAAACGACCATTTCATTCAACAGAGAAGCTTCACAGAACACCTGAAAAATACTACCAACACATTTTACCACTTAACACCAGGAACATTGTAATGTATAGTCCCTGCTATCACCAACTGGAAATATATATCAAACTTTTTAAAAGAGAATCAATGCCATGATGTATATAAATAAAAATCAAAGCAAATATGCGAATAAAATTATAGTTTTCCCGAAC
>MJUU01012512.1:71662-88745 GCA_002080025.1 Modiolus philippinarum | reverse complement strand
AGTCATCGCTTCCCTTGTTCCTTCGGTATTCTACTGCCGTTGTTCCGTAAAAACGAGGGTGAGAAATGCCTTTAGTAATAAGCTGTTTCCGAGTCGAATTATACTTAGATATCAAATGTTCATATCTTCTATAAAACTTCTTAAATGTGTTTATCAATCTATGAAATCTGTAACCTTGTTGTAATAGTTTGGATGTGATAGTCAGGTTACGTTCATTAAAGTCAAGAGTAGATCAGACGCGTGCGAATCGTACCAATTGAGATATATACACCCCGTATGATGGTGCTGCAGGAACGTCGCCATCAAGAAAAGGGAAATGAGTAATAGTGAAATCAAAATCATCCCTTTTATCATAAATTTTAGTTTTAATTTTTCCAGAGTAAACGATGATAGTTAGATCGAGAAATGGGCAGTATTTAGAATAATTGTTTGCTTTATTAAGTTTCAGTTCTTGTGGGTAAATGAGGTCGACATAGTCAAAAAACTGGGGATTACCAATAGTAAGGATATCGTCGATATACCTGCTGTTATTGTTGAAAATTGAAATAAGTTGATCACTGTTTTGTATGTTTCCATCCTGTAGTTTTTTCATAAAGTCCCGTTCGTAACAGAAAAGGAAAAGATCTGCAATGAGAGGTGCACAGTTTGTACCCATGGGAATTCCAATGACCTGTTGATAGGCGATGTTGCCGAAAAGAACAAAAATGTTGTCTAGCAAAAGATTCAGTGTCCTAATCATGTCATCGCATGTCTAGGAACAATGATTTTTGTAAGTGATGTTAGAGAAGAATCCTTGCTTTTTATTACAACAAATGAATTGTAGACCAGAAAATTTTTATTTATTGCTAAGATCTCTTTATTTTAACTTAATTCTGTTTATAGACAGCGTAGGCGGTGACTCTTTATAACTATCTTTATAAAAATTAATTCTGTTGGTGACTTTTGTAATAATTCTATCTTTGAACATATTGAGTGCGTGTTTGTCTGCACTTTCTCATTTGCATCATTTTAAACAATAATTGTCAACTGCGTCTTTAATAATATCAAAACATACTTTCCAGTTTATTTTCGAAGGTGGGCGATATTAAGGCCCCTTTCTAAAGAATTTTCTAACTTCTTTATCATCGATGATGTTCAAGTTCCCCGTTAATACATGTTCACATGGGTCATAGCGATATGGTGACGTTGAACAGTCTCAGCTGCTGGGGTAGTTCTTCTCGAAATTAGCATCACAGGTTATAGAAGGGTAATTGAATAAAATACTTCTAGTAGGCTTTTCGTAAGAAAAGGAAATGACAGGCATGTCCTGGTTGTTAAAATAAACGGGAACAAGTTTTTGAATATCTGGGTCCTGAAAAATGCCTGCGATGTCGATTAAATCAATTCCTTTATTTATATATTTAATTTTCGAAAATTGTTTGACATGTTCTTCGCGTTTGTCAATTCTAGGATAAAGCCGATGATAGCAGAAAGCATGAATAATTTTCGAACATTCATAGATTGGGCTATTTACAGACATGGTATCACATTCTAAAGAGATTTTGTAAAGTTGATTAACAGAAATTGAGCAAAGTTTAGTAAACAAGCCATGTCGCCCATTGTTTTTGAAAACGGTATACAAATCTTTAAAATTTACTAGGTTTTTGCGTTTGTTTTTTATGTTGTAATTCATTCGTCGGCCATGTGACCTGCGATGGCGTAGTTTCGGAGAAGAAATACTCATGATGTCAATGGAAGCACGCTGAGAAATGTTTCCTTGACCCATGATGTTGTCGTTAAAACCTAAAGGGTAAGCTGTCTGAAGTTTTTGTATCCAAGACAATTCACTTTCTCTTCTAGATCTTACAAATTCTCTCTTGGATTGGTCAGGGGATTTTTTAACAATTTCTAGTGGTTGAATTTTAATATACTTTCTGTCATGATTATAAATGGAACAATGTTGGTATATGTACGATCTAAACTTTTTCGGGAAACAAATGCGCTACAGGTGCTCCTGGGTACGTCGTTGTAATGGACGACCAGTTTCACCTACGAACTGAATTCCACAGCCTGGTTTAGTTCAGGTGATCAAATAAAGCAGGCTGGGTGTTTGTCAAGAGATGTCAACAGGGAATTTGATGGTAAAGTTCCTGCCATTGACATTTGATTTTACAGTATTCTCCTGGACGAGGCGAGGACAAGTGGCACATTTCCTGGCGTCGCACTTTTGAATTTTAGAAAATTCACGATTGAAACAGGAATACAAAAAAAGCCAGGTTGACGTGGACAAATCAGGCGATTTAAAAATATTTTGTAACCTTCTTTTTGTTTATTTTTTGTATCTTGTGTCTTAACTACTATACCATTTGTGTTTGTTGTCACTCTACATCTTGTCATTATATTTATACCACAAAGTCATTAAATGTAATCAGATCTCATTATTGCTAATTTTCATATCCTAGGGTCAAATTCCTGAAAGAATCCTATGTTAATCATTCTAAGGAATCCTAGGGTCTTGGCAAAACAACGGCAGTAGAATACCGAAGGAACAAAGCACAAGATTACATAAATCAAAGTCCGGAGACAAGGCAAAATCAAGAACACCAGAAGACGGAAGACCACAGACACTACATGCCCACAAGACACACAACTACTACATATACAACACAAAAAACTAAAGCACTAACAGTGTGAACTCTCAAAAAACAGAGTGACATCAGGTGCTCCGGAAGGGTAAGCATGTCCTGCTCTGTATACAGCACCCGTCACACGGTCAGTGAGGCATATATGTTTCTGAAAGATCTGTAAGGTGGCTCATTGGTTAATGTCATTTGCTAACCATGAGACAAAACCAATTAAATTAATGGTACTTCTCTAACCCTAAAACAGTATCCAGGTTAAATTATGACAAGCTTTCGTAATGACTTGAGTATTCAAACAAGAACAAGGACAGATCGGTACCACAAGCATAAGTAACGCAGACAAAACTTAAATTTAACAAGACAACACAAAGAACTAAAACACTGACAGTGTGAACTCCCATAAAAAAGAGAGCGACATTAGGTGGTCCGGAGGGGTCAGCATGTCCTGCTCTGGATACAGCACCCGTCACACTGTCAGTGGGTCAATCCAGGGTAAAGTCAAAACCGGTAATGTCAAATCCGGGAAGACGTGAATCTAGCTGAAAATGTCAGTTTTCATTTGTGACACTGACATTTCATATCTATCTATGATGTCGTGGTGACGGCCATAGAATTTCTGAAGGGACGAAAGTAACAAGGGCAGAAAATATCCCTGACTCCGCAGTTTTTTGTGACAGTGCTTTTGCTCTTTCCACAAAGTCACTGTATGAACTGCACGCTCTACAGTGACGAATTAATTGTGAAATATACACTCCATATGCTGGGGAGTTAGGTATATTGCTGCAGAAAAAGGGAAAGTTCACAATTGGAAAGTCAAAATCATCACGTTTGTCATATAGCCTAGATTTCAGACGTCCATGTTCGTCAATGTATAACAAAAAGTCAAGGTATGAAGCAGAATTTGGTGTATCGGTTGTCTCTTTAATTTCAAGTTCACTTGGGTATATGCGATGTATAAATTCTTTAAATCTTTGGTAATTAAGAGAAAGTACATCGTCTATATATCTGAAGCTGAAATTAATTGTTTTTGTTTTTGTTGTATTAGCCCTTGTAAAAACTTTGCTTCATACGAAAAAAGGAAATGGTCAGCTAAAAGTGGCGCACAATGTGTTCCCATTAGAATTCCTATTGTCTGTTGAAAACGAGGCATCCACATTCAACAAAAATGTTGTCGATCAAAAATCAAGCATTTTGATCACGTCATTTTCACTGTATTTCTTGTTTGACTCAGTGTGGTTCTTAACAAAATATGTTTTATCTTTACCTATTACCAAATATGAATACCTGCGTTCTCCTTTTTTTTGTACAGAAACATTTATGTATCAGTTTTAAGTTTATTATGTGGAAGGGTTGTATACAGGGTAAAAAAATCAAAAGTTTGAATGCTATTGCAGCATATGAGACTGTTTGAGGCGAGCTGTTCAATGAGATCTTTGGAATTTTTAAGAATCCACATCTGAATCACGCCGCTCGTAGAATAGGCTTTTTCACAGTAGCTTTTAAGGCCATCTCTAACTGCATTAAGTAAAGTGATAAGGAGTTTGGATAGGGGCTTAGTGGTGCATCTGGCAGATCCTGCAATGAATCTCTGTTTGTAGGGATTCTTATGAAGCTTAGGCATCCAGTAAATGTAAGGGAGATAACTGTTATTTTCATCCACTTTGATACCGAAGGATGCTAACACAAAAGGTTGATTTGTGATTATCTCGTAAAATGTAAAAAAATGATAACTCGTCCCTTGATAATGTAAAAAAAATGGATAACTCGTCCCTTGATAATGTAGTTAGGTTATAAGTAGGATTGCCAAATGAAGTGTCGATACCTAAGACAAGACAGTCTAAATAGTGTTTCTTACATACAAACACTAAGTCAGGAAATTTATTAAGCCTTTGTGTGTCTTGTCTGTTTTCTAGTTAGTTTACTTTATGTCTATAGGAGTCTAGGATGATGTTTATTTCGCTGAACTTGATTACTCTTTATTTAGGGGCCGACTCCGACCTGCCGTTGGGTGTGGGGTTTCCTCGCCGTTCATTGAAGATCTTATGGTGGCTTTGAGTTGTTATTACTCCCCATTGGGTCGTTGTCTCTTTGACACATTCCCCGTTTCCCTTCTTTTTTCTACAATATTGTTAGAAGCTTTGTCTGCAGGTACTATGACGTATTTTTCCTGGAGGTTTGTTAATGTTTTTGCAGCAAAATGATCATCAAATATACTGGGCGTTCCAGTTTTCATAGATGTTTTCAAGCGCCGGATACGATTAATGATTAGTGACTTAAATCGACCTGATCCAGTCAGTTATGGCAAATCAGTTAAACTCCCTCAGCTTGTAAAATAATTTTATCTTTTATCAAAAAGATAGTGTGCAGATTCTTTACAGAAAAAGCCAGGAACACTGTCACCCTGCAGGGCTTCCATCTTCATAAAATTTTCCTACTATTTTATCTTTTTTGACAATTAAACTCGAGAATCTGCTTTCTAAATGGAGGCATGAATGGATGTCTTCACAGAGATAACGGCTTACTTATAGAGTGATACAAGTGTGTTGTAAAATTATTTCCTTATTTTGTTAGAAATGACTGATGAAAAGAGATTATAATTTCAATGCAATAAATTCAACAGAGGTGTAACATTCGTTTTTAAAATCAAAATTATACCATTTACTAAAATTTTCAGGAGAAAATATTACGATACTTCTTTCTTGTTTTCATTAGTCACAATAAAAATATATTTGCAATTGAACAAATTCAGGACAGGTGTTTTATTCAGTATAAGATTTATTTATTTATTTGATATGAACATAGTATTTTAAAATCCTGAAAATATAGAAAATGGACGATTAATAGGGTAAAATGTTTGTACCCGGAAGCTACATTTATCACTACAATATATGACGTACCAAACAAAAAAATTGAACGTCATAATCAAGAGATTTTGGCGGGAAACGTTTTCGAAGTTCAATTTGATCGTGAAATCTCGGTGTTACATGACGAGACTTACAGACCCTATAGTGCTTATGGTTTCATAATCAAAGTTTCAACTGCTAACACGAAATTTCATACTACACACAACATAACTGAAATATTTCTTTAATTCCCATTGAACATCAATTTGTGTATCTATTTATTTATTTTCTTTTATTTTTATTTTTATTATTTTTTTTTTTTTTTTTTTNNNCAAAAAACAGGAGATTAATAACTGCGAACGATTTGCTAGAAATATGCTTATCTTATTAACTACTGACTGCTGTGGTTCATTTGTAGTTGTGACTAAACTCCCTTTATTTGTTTTTAGACACATTCTATTAACATTTAGCTTTTTGTGAACGTGGAGGAGTATTGTATTTATGTATCAATTTGTAAAGGCAAATTGTGACCCCGTGGTGTTTGAGCACCGCTTTATATTGAGTTGTTTGCTCTTCGACAATGACCCAATATTTGAATTATGTGTAGAGATATTTGGAGGTCCTACTTACGCAAATCTATTTTTCTTAGCAACATAGTCTCTTCTGAAGAACGGAATTGAGTACGTTATAACCCAGTTGTTAACCATTCCGTCACATTTGAATACTGGATTTGACCACAAGCCATCTTCATATTTAGGTGCGAAGTAACTAATTGGATAATATTCAAATTTGATAGCACTGGTTCCTCGAGCATCAGAACGAACCATTTGATTCATTTTGTACTTTTTCAATTTGGCTGTGTTAGTCTTCCAGCTAGATTTCATATTCTGATACCAGGTTTCAAAAATGTATTTTCTCGGTAATCCCGCCATATCTATAGCCCTAGCAACACCTCCTTCCATATAAGCAAACGGCCCAAACAATTCTTTGACTGATCCGTCTCTGTTCTCAAAAATGTTTGGTTCAAAAAAAATTCCACTAGACAATATTCTGTGGTCCGCCATGACATTAGCGATTACTTCTCCAAATAATTGATCCTGGTGTAATCTCCCACCTCCTCTCAAAGATCCAAAATTGTCCGTAACTTGAACAGATTCCAAAAACAATGTTAGAAAATGCGACAACCGCAGTGCTGTCATACCTTGATATTTAAACTGGTTTTCACAGTCATAAGCGACATCACCTGGTAGATGCAGAGAACTTAGAGGAACAGACCTACAATTGCCTTTATTTATGCTTACTTTTTGTCTAAAGATTTTCATCATTCGATTAAATCTCTGTTGGTCAAAGTCAGCTCTATCACCGTAATCAGTTGTTCGTTTTCGTCGTTTCTTTGACTTCTTAGATTTCGTTTTATCATTTTTAAGTTCAACTTTGACATCTTGTATAAATTCAACTTTGACTTTCTCTTCATTTTTATTGTTGTTTTTTCCCTTGACAGAAGATTGTTCCTCTTTAACATAGAGTACCTGACTGGATGATTCAGTTTCGTTTATGGAAAGCAAAGATCTCTTCTTACGAGCATTGATGTTGGAGACGCCAAATTCTACTGTAACATCGGCTTTCTGATCAACTATAGGCAGAACTCGGTGATCTACAGAAATAAAATATTTCATACAGTACAGAAAGAGACATACCATAACAAATCACTTGGAAAGGCTTAAATTTTAATCCTTTAGACATAAAATCACAGACATAGACCTAAAAAGCCATAAAATAGAGTGGGAAAGATTTAATTTTATTACCCAATTTACCTGTAATCTCTTTGAAGTCTACCAGCTTGATTAGATTTATACCTGTACCTTATCTACCCCCCCCCCCCACTCCAATGCCCTTCCTCCAAGGTTAGAAAATACAATGAGAGTATCTCCATTCTAGTAAAACCAAAAAATATTTGTTTTGATGCAATTTTAGAATATTATGTGCCGTGATGTTGTTATGTGTTTGAATTTTAAACGTGGATTGTAACCACTAAAATTTCATCGTCTTCCTATCAATAGTAGCCTTTCAAACACAACAGCATTAGATATTTGGTTTTATCTTGCATCAATAATACATTCACTATTGTTGATGATTGCGAAATGCAGACTTTACTGAAATCTTACAAATCTTACAAAGAATGCTAAATAAACAAAGCTTTTATCTTTTGTCTGTGAAAAGGTAACACACTTGGCAACAGATGTAAAAATGCTATTGTTTAGGCTTGGTTAAATGATTTTTGGTATAATCAAGATAATGTTATTTTTTTATTATAATCTTTTGCAATTTATTATGGGTAAATTATATGACCATTACATGATAATTTAGAAGGTTCAACTAAGTGTAATATTTATAAATACTGTATAACTGATTTACGTCTTCAATTTTATATTACTAAAAATATGCTTTACCACCATTATTTGATTAAGATCAGAATGTCTGTTCATAATTTGTTTGTAGAAACTGGTAGATACCACGAATTAGATCGGTCAAATAGAATATGTTTTCTGTGTGATAAAAATGTAATTGAGGATGAATACCATTTTATTTTAGAGTGCTCACAATATTTTGAATTACGTAAAAAAAAATTTATTAAAGTATACTATTGGAAAAACCATTAGTATTTAAATTTACCGAATAACTCAGTTGCCATAATAGTCGATTAAGTAAATATTTGTATCATGCGTTTAATACAGGATTGCACAAATGTAATCTCCTCTGTTATGAACATTAAATATTTTTTTCTGTTATGATTATTATGAACATAAGGTATATATATATATATATATATATATATATGTGTAAATTCATCTCAAAACAAAGCAACAACATCAATATGCCCCACAATTGGATCTTAAAAGATACACACTTCGTGAGAATAATCAAACAAGGCAGTAGACTGGAGTGTACAGTACACACATTTAAAAATTGATATTTCAAGACCTATCTGCTCTTTATCAAAACACAATAAAAATGTAAAAATACAGTGAAACAAATAGAAAAAAGAAGGGAAACGGGAAATGTGTCAAACCTATTTTCAAAGACTATACCACAAAAAAAATAAACAAAGTATCGACAGCTACATCATGGACGCTGTTAACTAAAAATGTAACATGAGAAGAGAAAAAAGAATTTTGTAAGTTGTTGTACATCGAATCTTACAAAATTCTTACTCTAATTAGTTAGACTCTAACGGCTATAGAGCAAAATATGATAGAATCTCAAAAAAAATAAATAAATAAATAATAAAAAATAAAAATAACAAAATGGGTAGGGGCGGGAAATTTAGGCTTTGGTTCTCTAAGCTTTCATGTTCATGCTAGATTTAAGTTTTGCATCAAAAAATCGTTCTTTTGCCTGTCTTTGGGTCTCGTTCCAAGATCTATTTTGGTCAATAGCCACAACCTGCATGTCAGTCCAGCTATGTCCAGTGGTGTTAAAATGGATTGCTGTAGCCTGTGATTGTTCTTTTTTCTGTATGT
Source organism: Modiolus philippinarum (assembly GCA_002080025.1). Lineage (NCBI taxonomy): Eukaryota > Metazoa > Mollusca > Bivalvia > Mytilida > Modiolidae > Modiolus > Modiolus philippinarum. Next base: position 79,760 of record MJUU01012512.1, on the reverse strand, counting down.
GATTGCGATGTAAGTTGATGCGAAGATTGAGGGAGTTCTTTGTTTCACCAATAAACTTCTGTTGACAAACGGAGCATGTTATCATATAAATTACATTTTCAGATTAACAGGATAGATTTTCGAAAATTTTGTAAGTTTCTCCAGTTCCTGACTTTTTGTACATAGTTTTTGTTTGATTTTATTTTATTTTATTTTTATTGCGTTTTGAAAAAGGCCCGGATAGGGCTGAAATATTAACTGAATTATTTGTGTACTGTTCACTTTCGCAACTGTATATCTGTATCTGTATTTGTAACTATGTACAATGCCTTTATGCCAATGAGCAAATTTGCTTAAAGCTAATACAGATTAGGAATATTAATATGATTTTGGCTTTATTTTAGACCATTCAGGTTATTTTCAATCTATTAGCTATTTCATGGTTTGGGTTCAGATAAGTTGTCTATCTCTCATTTGCATAGCATGTTTTTTTCTTTATTGACACTTTGTGATTAATTTTATGTCTCTTGACAACAAATCTTTTATTCATAAAACTTCAGCACTTCTCAAATTTCTGGGATTCTATGATTGGCCAATTTTAGGGTTTTTTTGTCATTGTTCATCAGATACTTACGATCTCCGCGAATACAGTTGAAACCATTTGCATATTCCTCGTTTGTTGACATCTCTATCATCTTCCCATCATAAGGGCCGCTTATATCCATCGGATATACATATTTATTCTTACAATTGCAAATATATCCTCCTCGACTGAATCCTTTGCCGCTCTTGTGTTTACACTAAAAATATAAAACGGAATAGTGAAATGTATTATAATAGGCCTTTATCACAAAGAAGATATATATTGTTGTTAAAAAATACAAATCTTGAGGAATAAAGAAGACGTTTAAGAAGGTTGGCCACGGTAAAGGGAAATCACGCTTAAAAATCGCATGTTCGTATGCTTAAATCATTTTTATAAAGAGATTTTAAGTTTCTATGTAGCAAAGATGATTTGAATTCTTTTTCCCATCGATGCTTAGATAGCCTCGATGAATCTGACTTTTTCAAAACATCTTGCTGATTTAAAATGTTATCTCCCTTAACGAAGGTCTACTACCTTAAAAGGTCTTTAAAGTCTCGTCACGTGACAATAAGAATTTGCAATGAAAATGAAATTTCAAAAAGTTCCCGCTTAACCATCATGTCATATGACTAAGACGTTCATTTGTTGGCTTTGTGGTCCGATATTTTTTCAGTTCATAAGAATTTGAATACATCGGCAAACGAATACCGAAGCAAGAACGAGGAAAGGGGAAATTCCAAAATCATAAATCCAAAATCACGGCAACACACAGCAACTCGAACCGAGACAGCACGACAAAGACAAAACAAACAAACAAAAAAGAATAAGAACGCCACAAAACTAAAGCACTAGCAGTGTGAACCCCTATAAAAACTGAGGTATCATCAGGTGCTCCGGAAGGGTAAGCATGATCTGCTCCACGCGTGGCACCCGTCACACCGCTAGTGAAAAGTCAGGCTTTGTCACAGTCGGTGTCAGCCAGTCCGGCAACAATCTCCGGATTCACCCAAAGATATCCGTTCCCACCGATGAAACAGAAACACTGCAACGGTCCGTCAAATCGCGGCGACGACTGCAAAACCTCTGTAGCGACAACTGCAACAGTGAATGAACACACCCTTGATGTATAAGTTTTCGAGACAGTAATTTCGCTCTGTTGACAAAATCGCTTTCAAACTACAGGCACGGCAATAGCGAATGAGTTGTGAAATGTACACGCCATATGCTGGAGAAGTGGGAATATTACTGCTCAAAAACGGGAAGTTCACTATTGGAAAGTCGAAATCACCACGCAAAGCCTCGCCCTCAGACGTCCAGAGTTGTCAACGCAGAGGCACAGGTCCAGGCATGATGCTGATGGTGTATCAGTGGTCTCTTTAATTTCGAGTTCATTTGGGTATATAAGATGAAGGTTATCCTTAAATTTTAATTTGATATTTTTATGAATATTTCTCTGTGTTCGAAACTGGAGAAGATTAATCCAAATAATACAATGCCGAAAGCTTGAAATTGAAATTCTAAAAACAATGATCAATGATGATAAAGAATTAATCAAAACCATGAGATATCCCAGGGCCATCCGCCGTCGCTCCTTAATCCAAACAAGACATAAATTGGCGCGAATAGAAAATTCAACAAGTATGTCTCTCTATTATAGAGAGTGGATTTTTCTTTAATTTAAAAAAAAATGATATGTCTAATTATCTTGACAGTCATTACTTTAACGTGCATTTCTATCATTTTTCAAGTATGTATTAATGACAAACGGGAGAAAAAAGTACCCCATGAACATTATTTTTTAAAAGTGAAAACGCAATTATTGTTGTTCTGTGTCATCAAAGTTAATACTTCTTACTGATGTAATAGTTTCTCTAATTTCTAGCAAATTTACCCAACGCCTGACCGGTGTGATAAAAATATTTCTCATCTCTAGAGAGAGAACAACTCACGATATATTTCCCGCCAAATCTATTCGGAACATAGTCCTCGGTGTTTTACATTATGTCATTAGAGAAACATTTTCTACAACTTAAACACGTAAATTATGAAATTTCTCACATCTTGTTAAATAAATTTTGAAATGTTTAAAAACTCGGCAAGCCTCGTTTTCAAACATTTGCAAAATTTATTTAACTCGATGTGAGAAATTTCATAATCAACTTAGTTCTCGTTGTAGAAATATAGTTTCCACAACTTAAACACGTTGATTATGAAATTTCTCACATCGAGTTAAATAAATTTGGCAAATGTTTGAAAGCGAGGCTTTGCCGAGCTTTTAAACATTTGAAAATTTATTTAACGAGATGTGAGAAATTTCATAATTAACGTGTTTAAGTTGTGGAAATTGTTTCTCTAATGACTGGACGAAAAACACCGAGGATTATGTGCCGAATAGATTTAGCGGGAAATTTCACGCGAGTTGTTCTCTCACTAGAGATGAGAAATATTTTTATCACACCGGTCAGGCGTTGGTTAAATTTGCTAGAAATTAGAGAAACTATATATATAAAACCTCTGTTTTAGTTATCGGTACAATCAATTATTTCCTTACAGATGTGTGTGGTTTACATCTTGCAACTCCAGCCAAGAAACTTGGTCCAGGATTTCCGGCACTGACGCCACAGGCATTGAAGTCAATTTTTATAAAGTCCATATCCATCACGGCTACTCCAACAAATCTGTAGAGGATTGGAGAAAAAATAGAATTGAATAAAGTAAGAATGATGTTTCAATCTGGAAACACCTACCTTCCTTCAAGATAACTGCAGCTTTGAATGAAAAAAAAACATGAAATTTTTGGTTTGTTTCAAAATATGTTTATTACTATTATTATTTTATTACATTATGTAATTTGTATTCTTTTTCATTATTATTTTTTTATTTCTATTTTTTTTTTCTTTTTGGCTGACGGTTCGGTTATCACTTACATTAAAAATATCACGTCTATATAATCTTAATTTTAGTTAATTTAACTGTAATAAAATGTTTTCAAGTGACCGAATAATTAATTGAAATTCTTTATATACGGTTAAATGTATAAAAAAAAATGACACAAAAACGCAAATATAAAGAAAACAAGTTTAAGTTAAAATGGGTTAATGTTTGATTATCACATATAAACGCTTGAATGTAATCAAGTTTTTATATCCTTAAATTTACAACAGTGTTATACATTCTCATATTGTTCTCAAATTAATGTTCTCTAATTGTTCTCAGTTAATGAAGAGAAAAGGTTGGAACTATTCAAAATTATACATTTAGATTTCCCCAATTTCAGAAATTTACCTCATTTGAAAAAATTGACTTTATTTAAAACCCCATTACAACCCTTTTACCAGTAGCTTGTACCTTTTTAAAACAATCTCTGGAATTGATATAGGGTCCACACCGGTCAGAGAGTTATCGTAATAATGTTCTGTATTGTTATTTGTTGTACAGTATATGTTTGTTTTGTATTGATTTAACCTTTAAGGGTATAATTATGCAATAATGTATAAATTCATATTTCTTCAGGTTGTTATCAAGTCAAAATAAAGAAGACCTAACAATCACTTCTATATTGGCCTAGTTATCATGCCGAGAATCCCATATTTGCACGAGACAAGTTTAGAGCCAATAAGGTTCTATGGATGGTAACTAGGCCAATACAAAAATTAACATGAATTAAAATATTTATTACATGCTTCCGATAACATAATATTACGGGAAGTAAACAGTCGATATTTTCTCGGTCATATTTAGCTAGTCCTATAACATATAACTTCGCACTTCTATTCCATATTCAACGTTTTTATCGGATTTTTTTTTTAAGTGCTGCACGTAAAAAGTAAACATATCAATATGATAAATAAAAAAAAAGAAACAGCGCATAATGTTTAGCATACCAAATTGGCATAATTTTCACTAATTATGTGATAAAAAGTTGTAATTTATATTAAACTACAATTGTGACAAAGTCAGTAAGGGCTAGACGAAAAACTACATTGTACTCATCTTAACTAAGATTCTGATTAATATCAAATACAAAATACAGAACTTACTGTAAATTTAATTTCTGCATATGGTCATTTCGACAACTTGTGTCTCTTCTGTGCAGGTATTAAATCTAAACATTTGGAAGACCATACATTCAAAGATGTTTAAAAATTGATTGAGGAGCACAACTAACCAGTGTGATCTAAATGGAAAGCCAAAATCAGCTAGGGACAGAGCTTTGCGCGGGGTAGATACTCCTTAGTTTTTAACAATTTACAAAAATTTTTACATTGCAAGTTTTCATAGAGTTTTTTTTTCATCAGCATTGAAGCAAAACAAGAAATTGTTTCACTAAATTTAGGGTTAAAACTTAACGCAATGTATCGGCAAGCATGAATTCCAATGCAAATCGAAACTAGAGGTACTGTGGTCCACTGGACCACAAATGAATACCCCCGCATGCCCAATGTAATAAGAAGTTTAAATAAAAGGCTGATCTTTAAAGTCAACTGCGTCCTTTAATGTTATTCAAAAAACTTAATTTAGGCTAAGTATCAACATACCAATGTATCGGTAAACAGGAAGTAATAGCGCAACAAACCTGAAAATAGCTTACACGGTACAACTCATCATCATGAAGCTCCAGACCAAATATGAAATCATTTCCACTTTTGGAAGAAGAGAAAACTTTGACGAAAAATTTTCATTAGTAGTGGTATATGAAACTAAGTATTAATGTATCGGCAAACAGGAAGTAGAAGCGCCACAAACATGAAAATATCTGACACTGTATAACTCATCATTTGGAAGCCTAATGCTAAATATCAAATCATTCCCACCTGTAGAAGCCGAGAAAACTTTGACAGTAAAAGTGTTACGGACGGACGGAATGACGGACGGACGGACGGACGGACAGACGGACGGACACCACCATCACTATATACCCTCCGCTTTTACAAAGCGGGGGTATAAAAAATAGGTTAAGACATAAGCCAGACAAGGTAGTAGGGTGCTTATATTACGGATTTACTTCATTTTAAACGTTTTAAAGGCCAAGCGTTTTATTGCCGAAGGGGTGTCTCAAAACTGGGTCTAAAGATCACCAACACTTTAACCTCTTCAACCACAACCAGTCTTTAAAAATAAATTGAAGCGTATATAGTAACTAATGCTGTGTAAATTTTAAAGGGTAATTATACGTTTTGTAAATTTAAGCTTACTGCAGCAATAATGTATCAACCCGTCCTTGACACGTGCATGTTTAAATACTATGATCAAAACGTACTTAGCAGTTCAAAAAACGTCAGAAATTTCTAAATTTTGAATAAATGGTAAAATTTTTGAATGTTCAATTAAAAGTGTGAATTTGACTAAAAACTTACACGAATAGGGAACTGATTTTATTTTGAAATTAAAAATCCCCTGTAGCTCATCAGAGAATTCCAGCCCCACATGTCTTTGTTATGCCCTTTTCAAGTACCCATCCATTCCCACGTCACTTACAGATTTCAGCATTAAGTTTTAGTTTATGCTCTTTTAATTTTTTTTATTCGGTTTGATCTGCACTGGCCAGACTTAAGTTGTCGAAAGGGCAATATGAATAAACTAAATTTACAGTAACTCGGTATTTCGTTATTTCGTATCTCCCTCATGCAAAGCTCTGTCCTTAGCTGATTTTGGCTTTACATTTAGATCCGTTTGGTTATTTGTTCTCTATCAGTTTTCAAACATCTTTGAGTTTATGGTCTTCCAAACATTTAGATTTTATCTGCACTGATGAGACATAAGTTGTCGAAATGCGCATATGCAGAAAGTAAATTCACAATGACTTCGGTATTTAGTCATTTGTTACCACTGGGTCGATGCAACTGCTGGTGGACTGTTAGTCCCCGAGGGTATTCACCAGCCCAGTAGTCAGTACTTCGGTGCTGACCCGAAAGCCGATTATTTTTGAAACCTTCCAATATCTAAAATTTTGTAAATTTTATTGAAAACTAAGGAGTATCTCCCTCATGCAAAGCTCTGTCCTTAGCTGATTTTGGCTTTACGGTTATTTGTTCTCTATCAGTTTTCAAACATCTTTGAGTTTATGGTCTTCCAAACATTTAGATTTTATCTGCACTGATGAGACATAAGTTGTCGAAATGCGCATATGCAGAAAGTAAATTCACAGTGACTTCGGTATTTAGTTATTTATTACCCCCTGGGCCGATGCCTCTGCTGGTTGACATTAAGTCTCGGGGGGTATTCACCAACCCAGTAGTCAGTCCGTTAACCGATTTTATTGGAAACTTGCATATCAAAATGTTAGAAATTTTGCTAAATTTGCTTAAAACCTAAGAATTAACTCCCTCTTTCATAGCTCAGTGCTGAGTTTTGAATTTCATTTGGATGTTTTTGGTCACTTGTTCTCTATGAGATTTTACAAAGTTTTGTTTTGATTTGATGGGAACTGAAGATATATGCTGTTGAATTGGCGATATAAAGAAACTAAATTTATAGTTACCTCGATATTTTATTGATTATTAATTACAAGCATAGATTTTTTTCATTAATTACAATAAGCAATGAGGGGATGTGGAGTAAAAGCAAATGAGACAAAATCTCCACAAATACGTGGAAAAAACAAGCAATGGAACGACGCTGTTATTGCTGTTCTTCATCTTGAAGTCACCACGAGGCCTTCAACAATGACCTATGTTCATACCTCATAGTAAGTTTAAGATGGCCCCTAGCACCGGTTTAAGCGGAATTTATTGCTGGATGTCGAGCAACGCTACATCCATGTTTATCATGTCACGGATGCGGGATCGTCAACAAATATAAAATCAACTGGCAAAGTATTCTTACAATTGCTGTCATCCATTGCCCGAAAAAAGACCAATAGAAGACAAATACAACATTTAAACAACCACAGGGCACTCATCGAGTCAGTAGTAAGAAAACTTGGCATAATAAAATTATGAGACATGGGCACAATAATCAGGTGGTCAGAATAATAATTTTGAAACACACAAAAAATAAAATGCCAAAATTTGAAATTATGATAGTGCATCCATATGAGAAATTCTCTCAGGAACAAGTACACTACACCATAACTGAAATGTATATAGAGAATACATCGCATAGAGCATATATGTATATAGAGCATACAAGCATAGATTTTTTTTTCATTTTTCGTTTTTTTTTTTCATAATTATAGTTTTCAGAACGAATAAGTATTGTGTTTCACTAGATCATGTAGATATCCACTTGAAATATTTTAATGTCAAAATATTTTTAACCAACCTTTGTAAAGATTATTTTATTTGAAATATCATAAAGAAAATTGGTAAAAAGTGATGTACAATTCTTTCGAGTTAGTAATTGCTGCATTTTTTGTAAGGCTATGTCCTTTTGAAAAAAATATTGTTGCCGACCGACAAAATAATTGACCAATAAAATACTGCGAATACCAGGAAAGTCGTGTCACTATCTTATTACAGGAGCAAAATCTCATTATAAATAACAAAAATATATTTTTGCAAGACGATATAAGGCACGGACCATTTGATTTTC
>MJUU01012512.1:45451-71522 GCA_002080025.1 Modiolus philippinarum | reverse complement strand
AAAATCAAATGGTCCGTGCCTAACGAGGGAATCATAAGAAAACACCACAAACACCACATTTAAATGATATGCAAATAACTATACCCTATCCATGGATTTATTGCTTTCAAAGGTCAAAAGCACTTTCGTTGAAAGTTTGTCTAAAAACTAGGCCTACTATAGAGATCGACCAAGGGTTTTTTAGCTTCTTCGAACAATGACTCGGTGAAATCCGCAAGTGATATGGGTTAATTTTAAAAGGAAATAATACCTTTGTAAACTTAAGCCTTACTATTACCACAATATTGTATCAATCCGTCCTGACCGACACGTGTGTCGTACCTTTATATTTCATTGTACAGATATCAAAATCTGCTTTTCTACAATACAATTGGAATGAAAGCTGTAAATGTTGAGAGTGATTTTCTAAATTATTTCTTTTTCAGGACATACACTAAGATGTCTGATGCCTTTTCATAAACAAGTTGAAAAATTCAATCAGAATACTATATAATCGTATTCATAGAATAATTTTTTTCGGTTAAATCGGCACCCTTTTTGTTTTCAAATTGTATTGCAGTAAATAAACACTATTCTCCAAGAATTTTAGGCAAAAAATAGAAAGGTCCAAGTCGAAACTTTGTTTTATCTATTTATTAATTTATTCTTTTATTTATTTATTTATTTACTTATTTTTTGTGCGCCCTATTTTTTGTTCCAGAAATAAAATGCCCCAGAGGCCTCGTGGCGTCAAATGTTGCTACCTGGCGTTGTAACATTGAAAAGACGTAAAAATGCAATTAAGGAGCGTTTACACGATCAGTTTTTTTCCTATCCAACTTGCTTCAAACTTTTACTTGTACAGCTGCATCCAACTCAAGATTGATTGAGAAAACAACCCATCAAACATGTTGTCCAACTCCAACAAATATTGGATGGAAGTTGGATGAGGCCCTATTTTCATTCAACTCTTTAAATTGGCTATCCAACAAATTTGATTGTGTAAACGGGAATTTGAAGGTCAATCGGTTTTTTTTAAATTATGATTCAAAATCTATACATGATTCTTAATATACTTTTTTCATTGCACGTATACCACTCTACGTCGCTTCCAGATGTTATGATTTGATCTGCATTGAAGAGACAATGAGATGAAATGGCCATATACAGAAGCTAAACTCATAGTAACTCAGTTTTTTGTTATTCAAAATATGAATATATAAATTTCGTGAAGTATTTTTATTTAAAGTAAAAGTAAAAAAATTCTGAGAAGCAGAAAATTCATATTTTGCATACAATATCGACGAAGTAGACAACTTAAAAGTTTTAGCCTACTTTAATGGTTTTCTGCTTGTTTGTCTTTGTTTTTCCTCTGTATGTCAGCTGTAGTGAAATGTACAGAAGAATGATTCGCATTAAGGATGTTCGCTTGTCATGTTTATGTATTTCTGTCAGATTTTCGGATTCCTCTGGTTTTATCCATTTAAATGCTGCATAACTTTTTGCCCAGTGACCCCCTATTATTTTCCCATTATTTCATTTTATACATCTTTAGGAGCATTCTAACAAAATTTTATTCAATTGGTGTTATGTTATGACATTCATTATTCGATAAACATTGATCATGTTAAACCTATGAAAAATGCAGAGGAGTTCAGTTTCCCGCCATTTTTTTAACACTTTTATCTTGAAAATTACTTTGGTAACCTATCAATTTTTTTGGCTTAAATTACTTCTTTTTCAATTTTCTAACAAAATGTCACATTTAATTGAAGTCCTTGTTATTTTAAAATTGACCAGCGAACATCCTTAAGCATTATTTTTTTTCATCTAAAGACTGAATATTATAAATTTTCACTGACTTTTTGAAGGATGCGCTAATTGTGACACTTGTGAACCATAAATAAGTCTGAAACTAATTTTCTAAAGCTTTTGATGACAAGAAGATGAGGTGTTATGGAGTAAAATATATTACACTGGAATAAAGAATAAAAACCGAGAAATCCGAATAATTCATACAAATCTAAAACAAATTTGTAAAAGATATCAAATTAGCTTTAATTTGATAACAAACATTAATACGTCTAACTGATCTTTAGAAAATTATGGAGATGAAGAGATGAAATTTAAGTTAAAACGAAAATAAAAGAATTTTGAGTAGTGTACTAGAAAACTGGCCCTATCATGTCTATGTGTGCATTTTATATTAATGTTAACATGTTTTATTTTAAAGAAGTGGTTTGGAAGTGTGGGTGCACATAAAATAATTCTAGACCACAGACTAATAATATGGAAAAAATTGCACAGACGCGTGCAAAAACGCCATAGATTCTTTAGAACCTAGCTGTTCCGAAAGTCATATTTGTATATAAGCTTGATAAAAATTTTGAAGATTAAACTAAACTTTATGTTGAATATATTTTGGAAACCAACAGCTATTCAATATTGAGTAACGAAAGCTATGAATGGAAATTTTACACCGAAAAGTTCTTTTCAATTCTACCATATAGTGACCATCTTCAACAAGCTGGGGATTATGTCACAGAGGAGGCACAACAGTCAAGAAGTAGAATATAAATAAGAAACCAAATATGTAATAAATCCAATTAAGGATAAAAATGGCAATAGAATAGAAAATATTTACAATTGAAGAAAAAAAAAGAAATTAATATTTCAGTTCCGAGATATGGGATTTGAAAGATTAAGTGGAGTAATTTTGATAATGTTTTCTGGAAATTTGTTCAAATCTGTTATTTTTCTAGGGAAAAAAGTCGATGCTTTTCTGTATCTTGTCTTAAATGATGGAATTTGAAAACTTTTTTGAAATTGAATACCGTGTTTGTCAGTGAACTTGTATATGTTCTACTACTTCTGAGTACCTTTACCAATTAATTTATATTACCCTTACCTTGAACGCCTCATATGTGTAAAATTAGAATATCTTGGAAAGAAATCCACAATTGGGGATACTGCACTGATTTTCCAGGTGTTAGATCTTCCACAATCAAAATATGGTGTTGTAAATCTAACTGGCATTTTCGACATATCTTTTTCGGATTGCTTTGGCAAATTGGGACCGAAAAAGTTCATGATGTCGAAATCATCTGTGATAAATTTTCCAGTAGTATTGGAGTATTTGATACCAACAGAGTAAGTAAACTTGTTCGAATCCTGACCTACTTCTTTGTCAGGTAACCAAAACTGGTACCAAGGATTCATCTTATAATTCTCCAAAGTATAATTCTTGTTATTTCCGGCACCAATATCTGTAGCCATGACAACCCTTCTATTTGGTTCTCGAATAAAATTGTCTTGAGCGAAAGTATTGTCGATACGATAGCCTTTCACACCAAACAATGGTATTGTTCCGTTGAAATCAAGATTTGTTAACCAATTCGGGTAATATGTGTCCTGATCAAAAATGATCGAAGACCCGTTAATGGTGTAGGGATGCGCGTTTACGTCAGCCGTTACGGACATATAAAGGTAATGAATATTTGGCTGTATTGAATAGTCTTCGGTTTTGTTCAGTTTTTGTAGAATATAACTCATAAAATAAGCCCTATTTAATGCCATGTTGTGCATATGAACCAATGCGGTCCTGTTTTTATAGAAAATTTTACTGCGGAGTTCATTTGCCTTTGGAATTTGTGTGACTATATCGTCTCTCATCGTCATATCCGCTTTTGACATTGGAGCACAATTATATCCCTTCACCTTATTGATATATTTCTCCATGATTTCGTTATATCTGTCTCTTTGTAACCATGTAAAAACACCAGCATTTACTAACTCTATCCCCAAACAGAGTAGCAATGGGATCGCAAGGTACATCCATGTATTGTATGTTTTCCGTTTGGCCATTTTAACAAGACTATCTGTTTTCCTTCCTCTTCACAGACATTAATACAAGCTGTATACCTATAAGTAAAAAATAAGAAAATTGTGTTATTATTTTTCTTATTATTGTTCGGTTTGAACTTAAGGATTATTTGTTTGTTTCTGGTTGTTCCTCTTCCATCGCTACACACTCGCAATCAAGTTAAAACCGTGATTGACATTATAGAAGGAGGGTCATTTTGCATGCAAATTATTTTTCAATTCAAATTTTCATTTTACAGATACATGTATACATTTCATTCCATATATTAAACTCCCAAATATCAGATTTCAGAGCAAACTCAAGTGCAACAATAGTTAAAATTTAAATTTTCAAAATACTTTATATCTTATCTTGGAAATTTAACGAACACTGACACAACACGTGGAGCAATAATATAGATAGACCATACAATTAACACATGGAGATCAAAGAATCTATGAGAAAAGTATAGATAAACAAATTCAAATCTTAAACCACGAAGACAAAGCACCAGTAGTTTGAAATACCATTTCAGTTGATCGTCGGAAATGACTCGCTTTTGCTAACCTTCTACCTCAGAGTATGACATTGGCTTTACTTATTCTCGTTCTAGCGATTAGAATAGAAATGAACAGAACGGAGAAGTGCCGGGTTTCCGTCTAAATTTACGAAAAAAGTTTGTTGTATAAGTATAAAGAACCCCGCATCTTTGTTACGTTGAGGAATCCTGAGTCTACTGGAAGATGTTTGGTTTTGGTAGTAGCCTTCAGTGAGATGGACATAACGTCTGAAGTGATAAAAGCAGTAGGGTTGAACATTACCCTGACAAAAGCAGTAGGGTTGGACATTAACCTGACAAAAGCAGTAGGGTTGGAGGTTAACCTGACAAAAGCAGTAGGGTTGGAGGTTAACCGGACAAAAGCAGTAGGGTTGGACATTAACCGGACAAAAGCAGTAGGGTTGGAGGTTAACTGGACAAAAGCAGTAGGGTTGGACATTAACCTGACAAAAGCAGTAGGGTTGGACATTAACCTGACAAAAGCGGTAGGGTTGGACATTAACCGGACGAAAGCAGAAGGGTTGGACATTAATCCGACAAAAGTAGTAGAGTTGGACATCAACCTGACAAAAGCAGTAGGGTTGGTCATTAACCAGACAAAAGCAGTAGAGTTGGACATTAACCTGACAAAAGCAGTAGGGTTGAACATTAACATGGTATGATATTGAGACTACAATATATGACTGTCAAACAAAAATCACTCAAAAATGAACACATTTCCTGCACAACAATGGCTAATAATTTTTTATCAATGTGTATCTCTTCCATAAGTTTTAATTCAAAACCAATGTGTTGTTTGCGGACTCTGCTTCTTAGTGCATTTAAGGTTAGTGAGGACACCTGACATCAAAAATAATTACGAATTCAAATTGGCTATTTTTTTAAATATATTACTGTTGAGTATATATATCCTTTCTTTGGTAGAAATACTGGACCACCTTTCCAGGCGTTTTTCTGAGATAAATAGGGTCAAAGTAACCCCCCCCCCCTGAATAATGGTCCGAATTCCAAATTACCATCCTTTTTGCCATATAAAAAACAAATTGTTTATTGTTTTTGTAAAAAAAAAAAGAGTGTTTGGATAATAAATGTTAAGGGTATTTCTAGAAATATATCAAATTCTGTCAATTAGTTTTGTTAACATTCCCAATTAAGTGACCATTGGGGTTAGATTTTTTGTCACTTTTTGCCCCATGGAGGGACATAAAAAGTGGAATTCAGAAAAACTTCCGAATTTACTTAAATATATACCTTTATACGATATCTTCAAAATATTAAAAAAAATTAATATAGCAAACTAGGCTTTTAACAGATCTACAAACATTGAAATTTTAAAACATTGACCCTCCTGTGAAAAAATATTGCCGTCATTAATAGAGAAACTGGAAGTGATGTCAATGGCTGTTTTCATACCACTTAAACCATGCCACCACAGTGATGAGACTGTAAACAATCCTTACTTGACTAAAACAGGAAATTGTGAGTTGCACATGCGCAACCGGAAGTAAATACTTTCTTGCCGTCTAAAAAATTTATCATCTGCAACTTCATTTTTTATATATATATATAAGTATGATAGTTTTTGTGTTTAATTTAATTTTTACCCCTTTCGGCTCTCTTACTATGTTAATTTATTATAATTTTCCCTTTTCTCATCTTATTTTAAGATTATCGCTCATTTTTATCCCATCTGGAGCAATTTGAATTTTTTCCCGCCATTTCTCTTTTTCCATGGCAACAGTCGCCATTTTCATATTTTCAAAGACCAAAACTCGTTTCTATACATGCTAAGTAACCTTCCTATCAAATTTCATTCAATTTGGAGCAGTTTGAAATTTTCCCGCCATTTTCCATTCCCATAGCAACGGTCGCCATTTCGATATTTTTAACACTAAACTCGTCTTTTCACATGCTAAGTAACTTCCTGTCAAATATAAATCCATTCTGAGTATTTTAAATTTTTTCCCGCCATTTTTCTAGTTTGATCACATTACAGCTGTCTTCAATAACCTTAAGGATGTTCACTCCTCGAGATTTGTATCAAGGTTTTAAATTTTTTATTTATGAAAACATCGATCATATATCATTTTAAGCAAAAAAATATAGGTAAGTGTGCCTGATTTTGAGATATATGCTCCTGAAATTTTGGCGGAAAAGTTTTCTTATGTCTATCAAAGATGTAAACAATAATACTTTGAAAAGAAAAGTGGGGGTCAGCGTAAAAATTATCGAATGCATCATGGTGAATAAAGTAAGAGAGTTCCGAAAGTCAAAGGCAATTTCAAAATCCTGAGGAGTGACCATCCTTAACAAAGAAATGTTGCAAAAATGGCAAAATCGATGACTTGTCCATGGATTGTTCGTTCTTTTGATTGACGGTTCGGTTCTCACTTACTTTTCAAATACTTTGGTATTTTTTTATAAATTTGAAATTCCTACATGTATGATTCATAAATGAAGAACAACCTGCTGACACAACATCCATTATTATATTTTTTACAATTGTAAATTTTGGTGCATTTTATTTTCAGAACAGATCTTTTATCCAATCTCTGGCGAGCTCGAAAAAAATGGCAAATAAATATATTTAGTATTACTGTGGAGGAACAAGATGTACAGGTATTGAAGTTCACTTCTGTCTTGTGAAAATTAAAACTTCTTATTGGTATAAAATTACATAGATTGTACACAATATAGTTTTGATTCTTTAACTTTATCACAATTTTACATAATATGATATGAAATTTATGTTAAAGGTGATGTTGTTTTGTTCAACTAAGTACATCGGCTAATCTAAAATCACTTAAAGCTTTTTTTCATGTTGCTTGTGTCATGTAAAGAGATAGGTTGGATTTTGTTGTCACAATAAATAGGATTAAATTAGCTTTTTTTAATCGTTCTTTTACGATGAATTTATCAAGGTCTTTTCACACGAAAACATCAAATACTTTTAACACCTGACAGAAATATGGTCTGAAACATATGATAATATTATGTGCATGATTTCCCACTGTGTGGGTTGCAATGTTATTTGAAAGCTTAAGATGCATTCTTCATTTAAAAGTATCAAATCAAATATTTATTGAAAATAGTTTATTAAGAAAGTAGGAGCGTCAGATGTCAGAGGCATTCGATATCCTCGGGTTTTATCCTTTCAAACAGTGTTAAAATGTTTTGCTCATTGATCATATCACCGTTGTCGTAGGTCACTTTAATATGTATAAAAATAGTCAGTGTATAAAATTTGATCAACTTCCAATTATATTTTCATATATTTAAAGGCCTATAACATCTTATGCAAATTGAAGGAAAACTCTAGAGAGAACTGTTTCCCGCCAAAATTTTGACCTTAAAAATTCCTACATGGATTATCAAAATGTTTTGCTCAAGTTGTTCAATTAGCAGTGCTCTTCAAAACAAAAGGTCAGAATTTTAATTCTTATCACAAAATTTCTGACACTCAAACTCCCTTAAATTAAGTAAAAAAGATAACAGGAAACATCTACAATGG
Organism: Modiolus philippinarum; assembly: GCA_002080025.1. NCBI lineage: Eukaryota > Metazoa > Mollusca > Bivalvia > Mytilida > Modiolidae > Modiolus > Modiolus philippinarum. Next base: position 63,611 of record MJUU01012512.1, on the reverse strand, counting down.
CTGAAAATTACATTTACATGTAACAATGCACCAGGGAGCTGCACAATAAAAACCCCAAATAAAAGACAACAGACACACTTAAACAACGAATTCGGACTTATTAAATGCACTAGCAAAAGCAAGGGGTCGGGTTAAACCGATTCCAAATCTCCCTTTTCTCTGCCCCGTTTCCCCACAGTGTAATTAAACAAGAAAATCCAATATAGGTAGACTAACAGCACCATGATCACAATCTTGAAAAGGCAGCAATATTATGTTTTGAAAGATGCGTCAAAGGTCAGTAATCTGCTGGTTGGGCCAAGGAGCCTAGCATGCTGGTAAAACAGTGTCGCACTACGGATAAAAAAAATTTAACTCAAAACTTTAAGGATCATCATGTATTTCAGTAGAAATCGGTCGTATTAGTGAGATGCCAGTATGTCTGTAAAATCTTTAGCTTATTTGATCCTTGTCAGTAATCCGTTAATATGAGCATGGACCTCATATACTGGGTTGGCATCATATTCAAAACAGGGGAAAGAAAGTTTATTGAGAATCCGTTGCTTTTTATCTAAAATCTGTGTCATTTATGCATTAAAGGAATCAAAATGTTTGATAAAATAGTGAGTAAACGGACAACAAGACTAATTTTACAGGTAAACCAGATAAATATTTTCTGTTATTGTGGGACTTTTGAGTTATTGCTTCTCATTGAGTAGGATCATTTCTTACACAAAAAAACCGACGGTGGAGCACATTAAATCTATAGCAAAAGGGGCGAAAAAATACTATCTATTGAATACGCATTACACCTCAAATTCGTAAAATTAAAATTTGTTACTGTTAGGCAATAGTGTCATGGTGGGACTAATTTATATTAGTCCAAGGGTCATAAAAATGTGTTTTGAGGGAGAAAATGAATACCTTAGCACCACTGTGGAACAAGCTTTCCCACTAGAATGGAACAGGGTTGCCTTCATAAAGCTTCCTAAATGAATGCAACATATACGAAAGCCTAATATGGGTATAAAAAAGAATTATATAGGTTTGGGTTGTTGTTGCTCCCCTTTGGGTCGTTGTCTCTTTGACACATTCCCCGTTTCCCTTCTTTTTTTCTATTATTAAAAAAAAACACTGTAGCTTTTCTCGAAGAAAAATTGCTATTATTTGGTTTTCCTGTAAAAAAATTCTCAACTATTATAACTGTTAAATTTATAAAATTAATCATGTCTTTATAAAAATCCAAGGCACCTGTCTTTCGAAAAATAAAATTGTCAATGTCGATACGACAACAAATATTTTTTGCGATGTTTTTTACTCCAACTTAGCGGGTGGAATATATATAGTGATTATGGTGCTTTCCCGTCCGTCCGCCATAGAGGTACAAACTTTGTGATGACAACTCCTCCAAGACCACTTGGTGAAATTCAATGAAACTTTCACAGAATATGCAGTACATATTGTCATTGTGCACCATCTATTTAAAATTTGTTTTGATTTGATTGTTCAATTTGTTGACTTTTTTAATTTCTGGAATCAAAAGGGGGAGCGGGGATATATATAAGTGAGCTCTCCTCAGTTTTTATAGTTCTATTTATTTTTAAGGGTTTACAGTTTTTCATTATCAAAATCATTTTTATATCAATTTTATTTGTACTTTCTAAAACAGAAAAATGTAGAAAATCATTCTTAGATTTTTATAACTACCCTTCGGGACATATGATGTAAAAATGGCCATTAAATTAAACAATTCAGAAAATTGATTGAAAATTCTCTAACGATATTATCAGTGACAAAATTGTTTTCAGATCGTGATCAGAACATGATTCTGAACATGTATAAACTTTTACAGGTTCGTTTATCGTTTCATAAAATGTGTGTACAAGAACAGGGAATCTTCAAGTAAAACTTACACAGGTATATAGAATATAAATGATATATAGAATTCATATAATTTTTTTCTAATTATAAAGGGGAAATATCATACAATTATGGCCTTTTTCAGAGGTGAATATGCTTTTTACCTGAAACCAATATTCACTGAGACCATCGGTCGACGTGAATATCTGTGTATCAAGGTAAATAACAAAAGGCATAATTCCTGAATAATTAGAAAATAAATCCAAGGCATAGCCGAGGATGATATGACCTAAGAATTACAGTTACTAGCGGGAAAGGTTTATTTGATGGTCACTTTTTTCTCTACTCTTTGATCGTTTTGAGTTGTTTTGTTTTCATTTCACATTTCAGTTTTTTTTATATATTTTTTTTTTAAATAGACTGTTTATATCAATACACATCTTATATCAAATTGTTTTATTCATATTGCAAAGTAGAATGTCAATACGTCCATGTTTTAGCGTACGTAACATGACTGAACAAACTAGAAATAGAAAAGGGGGTTTATATAAAAAATATAACTGAATCATTGTGAATATTTGTATATATAATATGGTATTATCTATGGATATTTATGGATGTTTTTTTTTTGTTTAAAGTCAAGGTAAATGACTTTCGCATTTTGATACGTATCGAATTAAGACAGTCTTTTTCGAATTAATGTCTCCTAAATTGGAGATACCTACTTATCAAGATTAAATATATTGAATAAAATACATTTCGTTATCACGCAAAAAATATGTAAGTCAAAACACCTACATGTCACAGGTTATATTTTTACTTGTTTTTTAATACCTTTGAGTTTACGGACTTCCAAAAGTTTTAGATTTTATCTGCACTGAAGAGACATAAGTTGTCGAAATGCGCATATGCAGAAACAAACTTCACAGTAACTTCGGTATATAGTTATTTTTTAATACCCTGTCAGTTGTAGAAACCATTATTACAAATCTTGTTTGAAATTTGTCGGGTTGGATAATAAAAATATTGCGAGATTCCAGTACAAATAACTAAATAACGAAGTTACTGTGAATTTACTTTCTGCATATGCGCATTTCGACAAATTATGTCTCATCAGTGCAGATAAAATCTAAACGTTTGGAAGACCATAAACTCAAAAATGATTAAAAACTGATAGAGAACAAATAACCAAAATTACCGGGCATCCAAATGAATACAATTTCACCAGTCAGACATGTTTTATACAAAAAAAAAGAGTGGCCACATACTATATATCATATACACTCTTAATTTTTTATTTACACTGTTTAGAATTTAGAACTTGAATGCAATTCGGCATTTTTAACCAAAAAAAATGTACATAAAACATTAAATTCTTAATTTGATAATATAAAATCAGTCAGGAATTTTGTTTAATCTAAATTTGTGTCAATTTAATTTCTTTTTACGGGACGCCATCACAGGGTAACAAATCCACCAATATGCAAGGCTTATTACAACAAACTCTTGTTGTCGTCACCATGATTTGACAGACCATTACAATGTTTCTGTTTCACAAATGAGAACAGATATCTTTGGGTAGATCCAGAGTTTGTTACCGGACTGACTAACACCGACTGTGACAAAATCGGACTTTTCACCGGCAGTGTGACGGGTGCCACGCATGGAGCAGATCATGCTAATCCTTCCGGAACACCTGATGATACTCTCGGTTTTCAGTGGGAGTTTACATAGTCAGTTGCTTTAAGTTTTTTTTGTGTTGTCTTGTATAGCACATTTGTCATCTTTTAGATTTGTTTTCGTCGCTATGTTTGTGATACCCATTTGTCCTTGTTATTGTCTGAACACTTAAACACTCACATATTTTCAAAATTTTACCTTGGTACTGTTTTAGGGTTAGAGAAGTAACACGTACCATAGATTTTAATTGGTTTGTCTAAGGGTTAGAAAATGACAATAACCAATCAGTCATCAAACAGATCTTTCAATAATATATTCTAGATGGCTGTGTGACGGGTGCCATGCGTGGAGCAGATCATGCTTACCCCTCCGGAGCACCTGATGATACCTTAGTTTTTATAGGGGTTCACACTGCTAGTGCTTTAGTTTTGTGGCGTTTTTGTTCATTTTTGTTTGTTTGTTATGTCTTTGTCATACCGTCTCAATTTGTGTTGCTGTCAATTGCCGTGATTTTGGATTTATGATTTTAGATTTTCCCCTTTCCTCGTTCTTGCTTCGGTATTCGTTTGCCGATGTATTCTGAAACTATTTTAGATTTAGAACTTTGTATTTCGTGACCAATATTTTTGGGGTATGGGACATTTCAAATAAAATGAAAGACATTGGCCATTTGCTATAGACACACATTCGGTGTTTGTAAACTTCGAGGATCAAGATAGCTGATTGGCTTTCCAACAATGGATCCAGCCGTCGGAAATGGGGAATCCCAGCAAAAGGGGCTCTAGACAAGTTTTTGTTATTTTTCTCATTTTTTACAATTCTGCACGATTTTTTTAATCATTGCTCCAACAAATTTAACCCCTGGTTCCGCGCTGCTAATGCTTCGAGTAATCTTGCTAGTTACGGGACAGACTGCTATTCAGAATCAGAAATGAAGTATACCATATTATCAATTTGATATAATACAAATGTCAAAACTTTTTTATTGACTTTGTCGGGATTGCAGTTCCAGTGCTTTCACACTACTGATACAGTCAATTTATACTGAGGTGTTTGCTTCTGTGTTAGAACAACAAAGACTCATACAAATTTTAGGGTTCCGACTAACAAAATTGCATACTGTCTTCAAACTTTGTATGTGTGTTGTTTAATAGAAATTTAAACTTAGTTCGACTTAGGTACAGAGATCCAAGAGGTTCTGAGGGAGTTATGCCCCTTGAACTTTCAAAATTTTGTAAAACATGGCGGGGTATCATGTAATGCACCATTACTATTTTGTATTCATCGTGAAAACCAACATTTGCCAGGTACAACCTTAAGATCATTTTTTCCCTAAATGTGTACTGTATTGATATGGCGAGTTGTTATACAATGCACGGTAATATTATATTAACCACACGGCGAATGTCCCTTAAATGACAATGTTGTATTATTTCCACCCTTAATATACTTGATACTTTCATTTAATTCTATACATCACTAATATATGTAAGGTTCTTGACATTCAAGACAACTATTGTACTTGTTTTCATATCAGATTATTCAATCAAAATGTAATTTAAGATAACCTTAACTTTATTTATAAAGTAAGTGATGGTTATTCTAAGGCTGCTTATCCTTCCAATATTTTTTGTTTTCATGCATTTACAAAAAACATGTACGGCTGTATAAAGTGCTGTAATTACATAAAATACATTCAATTACATAAAATAAATTGATAAAACAGAGTAAAGACTTATATCTTGAGGCGGATGAATTTGAATAATAAGAACATGTATAACCTAATAATATATTTTTTTATAAAAAGGGTATTTCATTGACTTAAATTCGATTTCATAGCGCACCTAATTTTTTGTCAAATGAAAGTCTTAACTTTGTCTTGCTCAATGTTTTCATACAAAAATATATTTTATCCGGTAGTACAATCATGAAAGCCAGACGTATACACCGTGATTGGATTTGCAACAATACATTCTTATTAATGAAATATCATATGTTTCGTTGTAAACAAGTTAAACTTTAGGATTAATATTTAGAATAATAATTTCTTTATGACTGAAGGTAATGCTGCCATCGTTAAAATCATAAACTCAAGTGTTTTCTTCATTTCTTTGTAAATTTTCTGCGCAAAACTGACAGAGAAAACTACACTTAGAATTAATTTTCCAAATCCACATACAATTTCCATCGAATTTATTAAATATCCTCTGAATTATGAATCCGAGTGAGTTAACATGTCAAAAACTCTTCATCCAAATTCTTACAATTTAAAAACATATGACTATGAAAAGCATTTTCATATATTTTGAGGAAAATGGAAAAATTATGATTGATTCCAATAACCCATCGTTAAAATCATAAACTCAAGTATTTTCTTCAGCAACTTCAGTATTTTGTAATCCGAATGAGTTAAATGTCACAAACTCTCCATCCAAATTCTCACAATTTAAAAAGCGTATGGATGACTATGAAAAACAGTTTCATATATTTTGGGGCAAAGGGGAAAATGTGTGTAGTTCAAGTAACCCTTAAAATGATGACTATGATTAATATTTTCATATACTGTGGGACAAAGGGAAAATACGTGTGGTTCCAGTTACTCGTACATTGATGACTATGAAAACTAGAGGCTCAGAGACTTGAGCTTGTATCGCTCACCTGACAAAATGCTTCTATGCCATGCATGATCAAAAATGATGTAAAGCACATTCCGTACTTGAACCCTGTAAAGTTTGGTTGAATTTGCTTCAGTGGTTTCAGAGAAGATGAAAATGATGTTTTCTCATAGGTCTCATTATAATACTATGTTTAATATGTTTTGCACTGGTGGCCCTGTTTTTTGTCCGATTGGAATGAAATGAGCAATCTTTGTAGAGGTCCTATAGTACATCATTCCTGTGTATTTTGGTTGATTTCGAAACAGTGGTTTCAGAGGAGAAGATGAAAATGTGACTTTCCTTTAGGATCCAATGTTATTTTTATTTTATTTTTTTATGGAGGTTCGGAACTAAATGAGCAATCTTTGTAAAGGACCTTTAGTACATTATTCCTGTAAAGTTTGGTTCAATTTGCTTCAGCGGTTTCAGAGGAGAAGATGAAAATGTGATTTTTCCCATAGGGTTCAATGAAACTATGTCCTATGCTTGTGGCCATGGTTTTTTGTTTTTGTCGGATCAGAAGTAAATGAACAATTTTTGTTAAGGACCTTTAGTACATTATTCCTGTAAAGTTTTGTTGAATCACATTTTCATCCATTTCAGAGCAGATAGTGAAAATGTGATTTTCCCATAGAGTCCAATGTTAAACCTAAGTTCCATGCTGGCGGCCATGATTTTTGTTGGATCGGAACGGAAAAAGAACAATCTTGTTAAGGACCTTCCATACATCATTCCTGAAAAGTTTGGTTAAATTTGCTTTAGCAGTTCCAGAGTAGAAGATTAAAATGTGATTTTCCCAAAGGGTCAAATGTTAAACTATGTCCCGTGCTGGCGGTCATGTTTTTTGTTGGATCCGAACAAAATGAGCAATCTTTGTTAAGGACCTCTAGTACATCATTCCTGTAAAGTTTGGTTCAATTTGCTTCAGTGATTTCCTAGTAGAAGAGGAAAATGTGATTTTCCCAAAGGGTCCACTGTTAAACTATGTTCCGTGCTGGCGGCCATGTTTTTTATCGAATCGGATCAAAATTTAAGAACCTTTAGTACATCACTCCTGTAAAATTTGGTAGAATTTGCTTCAGTGTTTTCGGAGTAGAAGAGGAAAATGTGATTTTTCCCATAGGGTCCAATGTTTATCCTTAGTTCCGCGCTGGAGGCCATGTTTTTTATCGGATTCTAACAAAATGAGCAATCTTTGTTAAGGACCTTTAGTACATCATTCCTGTAAAGTTTGGTTCAATTTGCTTCAATGTTTTCAGAGTAGAAGAGGAAGATGTGATTTTCCCATAGGGTTCAATGCGCGCTGGCGGCTATGTTTTTTATCGGATCGGATCAAAATGAGCAATTTCTGTTAAGAACCTTTAGAACATCACCCCTGTAAAGTTTGGTTGAATTTGCTTCAGTGTTTTCAGAATAGAAGATGAAAATGTGATTTTTCCCATTGGGTCCAATGTTATACCTAAGTTCCGTGCTGGCGGCCATGTTTTTGTCGGATCGGAACGGAAAAAGAGCAATCTTTGTGAAAGACCTTCCATACATCATTCCTGTAAAGTTTGGTTCAATTTGCTTCAGTGGTTTCAGAGAAGAAGAGGAAAATGTGATTTTCCCATAGGGTCCAATGTTAAACTATGCTCTGCGCTGGCGGCCATGTTTTTTATCGGATCGGATCAAAATGCGCAATCTTTGTTCAGAACCTTTAGTACATCAATCCTGTAAAGTTTGGTTGAATTTGCTTCAGTGTTTTCAGAGTAGGTGATGAAATTTGATTTTTCCCATAGGGTCCAATGTTAAAACATAAGTTCCGCGCTGGCGGCCATGTTTTTTCTTGGATCGGAACGAAATGAGCAATCTTTGTAAAGAACCTTCCTTAATTCATACTTGCGACTTAGCATCTTTTTTTTAATGGCTTGACTTTATCGATCTGTTCCTTTTTTATAATTAATTTAACAAATAAAGACATATCAAACCCGCTCAAGGTCACATTACTGCCAACTTCTTGTGTTGAAAGGTACAATTGATGTTGATGTTGATGTTGATGTTTAAAATATCTTCAGTTTGCGTTTGAATTATTTTATGTATGTTTCTGGCATATTGGCTACTAGATTTTTTTTTATTAAAACCAATCTACATGCTATCTGAATGTCCAAAATAAAAATAATTTATTCACTTCCCAATTTTATAGGATGTAACTCATTTTATCAGAATGTATCTTGAACCATGTATAATTCTTCTTTTGCTTTATTCTATTTATTGACAGTGTAACTATTGAAATATTTAAGCAAGTCCTACTTTTTCATCTGGAGCACCTGATTATAGGGTCTGTAAGTCTCGTTTAATTTTGGAACTTCCGGGCACATTATTTGTACCCGGAAATTACATTTTTAACAACAACATATGACGTTTCAAGCACAAAATTGGGACGTCATAATGCTGCAACGTCATACTTTGGCGGGAAACGTTTTCAAATTGCTATTTTATCGTGATTTCTCGGTGTCACATGACGAGACTTACAGACCCTATTCCTCTGATTTAAGGGGGTTCACTTTGTAAGTGCTTTATTTTTTGTGTCTTTTTTTATTCGATTTGTTTTCGTTTGCCCTGTCAGTTATCTCTTTATGTCAATGTCTTTGGATTTTTCCTTTTGATTTTTCTGTCTTCCTTCGAATCGCCTCAGTATTCGTTTTCCGATTTACATTGTTACATCTTATAATTATCGAGTTTTTTTAATAATAACAAAAATTATTTATTTTCTATCATATTTAATTTTGTAATGGTAATGAAAATGTGCTGGTATAAAAAGAATGATAATGTATAACAGGAAAACAACAAAAGTTATGTAAATATATTGTGAATAATTATGACAGTATTAATAGTACAAATATATCATATGATATAAATTGAAATTGGATTTCAAAGATACAATATCGTTCTATTTATTTACAAATATCTTATTTAACAACTCGAGTCTTGGAATCATACATCAATTTTATCCATTGAGTTGTGTTAAATGTATTTGGGGTCTGAGACTACCCACTTGGTACTTACAATCGGTCCCAAAAAGGCAAAAAAACATACGAGGAGGATTGTCAGTTAAACATACGTAAACAAGGAAAGGAATTTTAAAATTGATGAACTTTTATCATGTTAATTACTTAAATTCAATGATCGTATTTAACTATTTAAGTCTAGTAGAATATAAGAATAATCCATCGACAAGGAAATCGTAGTTTTGTGCTCTAGTCCGAATAAGCGAGAACAACTTTTATTTCATCATTAATATGTTACATTTTTTATGAAGATCAATTTTTATCTGTTCCTTGTTCTAACCGAAATACTACTCAAATAAGGGAAATTCCAAAATCATGAAGTTGGTTTTTCTTAAATTCCGGATCAAACATGATATTTCTTTCCGTTTTCATGTCAAATATATTTAAAGATAACGCTTGACATTTATCATCTATCTATTGACACCCTCTTTTAAACTTGGGCAAGAAAACAGAAAAATTTGCACGTGCTTTGAAAAGAAAAACTTGACTGAGGAAATATGACTGAAAATCACAAAATTCAAACCCACTTTAAATGGAAATTACCCGTATCGCCTCTTAGAATGAGTATTTACACTGTGTGTTTGAATACCTTCAAAACGATAGAAATGTATGTTTTAATGAGCATGCTTTTTAGCACCTTAGGTAAATGCCTTAATTGTCCCGATAAAGATTTTTACAAGAATACTGTTTTCGAATTTCTGTATCTCAGTTGATTGTTTGACATGGGGGTAATAACAAAATTACCAAACAGAGTTGTCAAGAGCCGAAGTCCACGAGACAAAACTGGAAAAACTGTCGACTGCAATGGTCTTGACTTGGTACAGGCATTTCAAAAGAAATGTTTACGTATTGATACAGGATTGATATCTTCAAAATTATTTTTTCATAAATTTTCATAATTTATACTCCTTGTCAAGTTTAAAAAATATTCAAAGATGATGACTATATTTATAAAACATTTCATCGCATCATAAGCATCAAAGATTCATGTTCAAAAATGATCATTTGGATTTCAATGATCATTTTGTGTTTATATTTTTTTTCTTTTAAACACATATATAGTCGTAAACCGTATAAATACACATGTAAAATTGGATTTCACTAATACTAGTAGTTGAAAACAAAAATAAACGTATACAAATGAACAAATGGAATACATAAACAAAAAGAGCACTTGTTACATGTGTAATTTAAAGGGATTGTCATTTCCTGAACGCAATTGTTTCCTTAAATATTCATTTATAGTCTTCATGGAAGATTTCTCTCCATCTCAAATGCTGACAGAATGGATAAAGTTATTAACTCCATCAAACTACATGTGTTATAAATAAAAATATGATAATAGTAATCCTATAGCTATTGTCACATAGCTTAACGTCACTGTTGCTGCACCTCCTAGTACTCTACATACCAAAGAATCAAATCTGAAATATATATAGAAAAATTTAAAATAATATACTTAAAAAGACATACTTAAAAGGTGTTTCCTGTTATTTCCTCTTTTCCAGTGATTTTAAGAATGCAATGCTATTGTCACTGTACAGAATACGCGTTCTTATTGAGGTATAGTGAAAGATAACGAGTCTTGTTTCTTCTTTTTCTGCATTGTTTGTATTTATTATGAGAAGGTTCCTTAGACTTTCATGACCATTGCAACTGCGATGTATCTCTATTTCCATTTATTTATTTATTTTTCTGATTTACTTATAATCTTTCTGGAATGACCTTTCTATATAACGTCTGTCTTATGTCAGTTGTATGTTGACATATTGCAAAATTGCAAATACTAGCACCCTATTTTGGCTCCAAGGCTGCAAGGAACATGATTATTTAGCCTTTCACGTACAATGTTGCATAGACATTTTTGGATAAAGAGATGATGAATTTATGAACTCTGTAAAATTTTTCAGTTAAAGTTTTGGATCTTTTCAAAATAGTTAGGTCAGTTCCTGCCAGCTATGGAATCCTAATTTATTACATAAAGAGTCTCTTTACTTTTAAAGTTTACTACTTTGATGAGTAATGTCGTAAGATCTTATATTCATTGATTTTAATGACAAAGTACTCCTCCAATAAGGTAAGCAGAATTGATACAAGTTTGATTAACACGTACCGACTAAATAACCCCTTCGCTCTTTTTTCAAATTCTAGTTCCACTAAGCTTCCTTCTATAAAGTTCTTTCCATCATTAAATTGGTATTCATATCCTTGTTTGCAATTACATCTATATGATCCACGTGAGAATCGGTATCCAGGAATCACCTTACACTGAAAAAAGAGGAACACAGCTGTTATAAACACAAAGTGTTAAGGTTTCTCTTAAAATGATTATTATTAATGAACGTTTAACCTTGCTTAAAGGTAGGTCGGGGGGGGGGGGGGAACATTGTTTTTTTTCGTATTCATTTTTGTCGTTGAAAGTTTATTAAATGTACTTTAAAATTTTAGTAAAAATTAGTAAGTCACCTTTCTTGTTTTTCCAGGAGAAACTTTCGAAAATGACAAGATTTTGACTATCTGGTACATATATAAAGGGAAAATATAACTTAAGAATTGTTTATGTAAACTAGAGCTGTCGGCAAAGCCATACTAATACCCCCGCATCTGCAATTGAGTACCAAGGCATGTCATTTGAAATTTTTACCTTCAACCACATGGTTGTTGGTTAGTAAATCTAACAGAAATAAATCCTGTCAAGAATGAAGCTGCATGTTTTTTCTCATCATGTCACATCTACTACTTCATATAAAGGGTAATACGTGTACATTAAATACTACATAACAAGGTGGATACAAGGACGATTTAACCAAGCTCTTGACACAAAATAAACAAGGGTTTAATATCATAAATGTCAAAGGACAGTGACCTACAATTACTACATTACAAATCACCTTCCCATGATGCATCTAAATACCAAGTTAATAATCCTAGGTGCAATGCTAAATAAGTTCTGCTCCCAACGGGATGTGCACNTTCATCACTAAAGTCAAGGTGTAAATTTAGTATGTGACACATCGCCTTCCCATGGTGCATCCAAAATTCCAGTTTGATAATCCTCGGTGCTTCGGTACAAAATTTCTGCTCCGGACACGAAATGCACATGGTTTTACTATCATAAAGGTCAAAGTCAAGGTTATAGTGACCTAAATTTGTACCCAACAGATCGCTTACCCATGATGCATCAACACAAGTTTTATAATACTAGGTGCTAAGGTACAAAAGTTCTGCTCCGGACATGAAATGCACATGATTTTACTATCATAAAGTTCAAAGGTCAACGTAAAGGTCACAGTGACTTAAATTTGGTACGCGACACATCGCTTTTCCATGATGCATCCACACACCAAGTTTGATCACCCTACAGTACAAAAGTTCTGCTCCGGACACGAAATGCTCATGGTTTTACTATCATAAAGGTTTAAGGTCAAAGTCAAGGTCACAGTGACCTAAATTTGGTGCGCTACACATTGCCTCCCCATGATGCATTCACACACCGAGTTTGATAATCCTAGGTGCTACGGTACAAAAGTTCTTCTCCGAACATGAAATGCACATGGTTTTACTATCATAAAGGTCAAAGGTCAAAGTCAAGGTCACAGTGACCTTTATTTGGTACGCAACAAATCGCCCTCCCATGATGCATCCACACACCAACTTTGATAATAGTGACCTAAATGATGCATCCACACACCAAGTTTGATAATCCTAGGTACAAAAGTTATGCTCCGAACACGAAAGGGGACGGGCGGACAGACAGACAGACAGACAGACGGACAGACAGACATGGTGATTCTTATATACCCCCAAAATTCGTTTGCGGGGGTATAATAAAAGTTACGATTTTGGTGAAAAATATACACAATGTAATATAAAATGTGTTTAATTTAAATTTGAAATATGAAAAATAGGGGTCACTGATCATATGTTCTAAAAAAATCTTGAAAAATATGATTTTCGCTTATTATATTTAGATTATTATCTCCCCCTTAGTATTTTCTTAACTCATTTTTTCTTTCTTTTATCTTTGAAAAAGTGACATAAATTCGAAACGATTTGATTGGTTATCACTGGCTGTCAAATCCCGAGTGTCAATTGTCTATGTCACGCTTTAAAAGAGTAGGCTTCTCATCTAATATCGTCATCTTAATCACACTGGTCTATGATAACGCACTGACAACGGTGCCAACGCGGTGACAACGGTCTTTGCAAAGCATAGAAAACGGAAATATTTGGTATTACACGCGTAAATCTGACGGTAGGTTTTATTTTTGGTGTTTTAAGATTTTATTGTAATCCATTAAAATTTTGAAAATACCCACACGGAATGTGAAAATTATTGAGGAATCGGGATGTTACATTAGTAAAGTGCAGAAAACTGGTGTTTAAGAATTAAACTGTGAACAATTTGGACGGTCGAACAAAAAACAAGTGTCATTTGTGGAATTTCCTAATTTTCTCTCTAAAATATATTCATTTATGAATGAATACAGCAGCATTACGAAATGTTCTGTCCTTTTTATGTTTTCCCAAGATTTAAATGTTCCAGATCTTCGTAAAATCGCTTATTAGCATTGCAAATAATACAACGCATAAGACAACGATTCAGGTACAATGCAAAGACAACAGTCTGTCGTATTACTTAATGACATAATTAGTCTGTAAGTTGCGTCAGTGAGCTGAAACTACTCTCCTACATCCGATTTTTGATTTATTAAAAAACATGCACTTTGTGACGACTTTGACAGGTCGAAATGAAAAAAGAAATGCAGAAAAGTCGATGTCTAATTGCTGCAATTAGACATCAGCTGTAACTCTAAATTAGGGGTCTGGATTAGGGACCACTTTTGAACGTATTATCAAGATTCACGGAAAGTCTGATTGATGTACTTCGTCACTCACTGTTTTTCGGACTGGTTACGTGTCGCGCATAGATCCCTTCAAGATCCCTAAATTTATAGTTTTCAGTGAAGAAAAAAAATCAGTGAAAAATATCAGAGATATTTTAAACCAGAAACTCACCGTAAATTACACGCGAGCTTCGATGGGTTCGAGCTCTCGTGTGTTTGAAGTCGAAATACCAGTGGGACAGGACGAGATTCCTTGCCACTTAGTAAAGAAATGCTGACCAATACCTCCCAACAGCGATAAACTTTTGATTTATTTGATGCTCCACAATCTCACAACTAGGTTTTAAATTAAATCAATTCAAATTGCACTCCAGAACCATACAGCTTATATGTCACACCTATCGGCTTCGAGCGTAATGCCTAGAACAAACAGTCGGCCCCGTAACATGTGTGTATCCCATTATCACACTAAATGTAGAATATATCCAACTTTGAAACTAATAAAAGCTGATTTTCCCCTTGCAAAGTTTATCGGAAAACATTGCGTCATCTTTATTGGTCGCGATAGCTCGGCATTTGATGGCCCATGGTTCTCATACATTTACATATATGTTAGACAAGCGGGCGTGTGATAGTTAGGTTAAACTTGATCGTCCCAAGAATAAGCATCAATTTATGGAGGAAGTATTTTCCTCAGCTTTTAAATAATAAACTAAAATGTAGTTGACCACATTTTTATCTGAAATTAACTTGAAATTTAAGATATCTTTTACAGGATATATCATATGCTATTTACTTCACCGTTGTTTTTGCGTTGTAATGAAATCGTTGTACTGTGCGTTGACTTGAACAATACTATCAAAGTACTAATTTACAAATGTTCAAAAAGAAGAAATATTTTGAAAAGAAACAGAAAGGTAGTGTGTTTCTTTATGCTTTAGGTTCCATTCATGCATTTATGTATTTTAATGAGAATTTCAGAATATTTCCAAAATAAAAAACATTTCCGTATGAGCGTTCCAATGGTTTTCAGTTTTATCATAATATAACTATTTCAAAACACTTTAAAAGCACGATACAACGATTTCTGAATTTTTTTACATTCCGTGTGGGTATTGTTAACAACAGAATTAAATACTTTACAGACTAAAATTCATAAGATAAAAATTTGTGGCTTCTCACTGCAATAATTTCCCGTTGTCTGTGCGTTGCAAATACCTTTGTCAGTGCGTTGGCACCGTTGTCACTGCGTTATCATGGACCAGCGTGTTAATGGAAACATATGGAATTGTTTGACTATAATCCCAAGAGAAGAGCATTTTTTAAATTAATTCAAGGGCTCCGCTCCACTTGTCCAGTAAAACAGTCAAAATTTCTTCAACTCTAGTTAAGGCTACGCTCAATGTCATTCAAAAGTTAAATAATGTACTGTTATTGTTCAAACAATGGACTTGTAACAATTGAAAAATGTCGTTTGTAGTATCAATAAAAATACATGCAGTGTAGTTCTTTGCCACATTTTATCATTAAGAAAAAAAGAAGCGTAGAGAAAACATACATATTATTCTAAATTTCATTGTTTTTGTTTTCCAGATTTGTTTTCAGATTTCTACATAAAAGATATGAAAAAAGAAGGGAAACGGGGAATGTGTCAAAGAGACAACGACCCAAAAGGGAGTAATAACAAGTCAAAGCCACCATAAGATCTTCAATAAACGGTGAGAAAATATGAGCATATCTTAACAAATGCTTTTTTATATCTGTCTTCAATTTACTTACATTACGGAAGAATGTACAAACATAAGAACATTTCTCACCCTCTGAAGAAAGTACAACTGTTTTCAATAATGTTACATTTGATATTAACACATGTGGCGTATATATTATTACATTGTAATATAATGCGATAAATGTAGTACATGTATTATTTAAAACAAATAACTAGCAATTATATAAACACTTACTGCTGTAGATTTTGTGTGACATCTTGCTGTATTTTTAAAGGCGTTTGCAACACTAAACGGCTGCGGACATTGGTTTATCTCCAGATTGTCTAGAGGCACATCAACAGTAATTACACCTCTGCAATGAAGAGCGAAGATAAATTCATATTACTCCAGTATTTTAAGACCTTGGGTAAGGGAGATAACTCCTTAAATCAGTCAAGGGTTTAAAACAGTCAGTTTTATCAATGCTTTGTCTCTTAAAGGCTACGAAAATGTTTAAACAGACTTACAAGTGATTTTATAGAGTTTTGTCCCTTTACTTAGGTCTAAGTATTTTGCACCAAAAGTTAAATAGCTATCATATCAATAAGGCTGCTACAAAAAAATAATTGAAACAGAACTACAAATAAAGCTAGGTTGGTTTGAACAAACCGGGTGATTTCAAAATATTTTGAAACCATTTTCTTGTTTATAATTGTATCTTAAAGACTGCACAATTTGTGTTTGTTGTCACTCTACATCTTGTTATTACATTTATACCACAATGTCATTTCATGTAATCAGATCTTCGCATTATTTCTAATTTTCATATCCTAGGGTCAAATTCCTGAAAGACCCTGTCTAAATTATTTTATGGCCATAGTGTCGTGGCAAAAAAAAACAGTTATGGCTAATCGGGTGCGAAATAATTTTATTTTTTATTAAAAAAATAGTGTGCAGATTCTTTACAGAAAAAGCTAGGAACAGTGTTATCCTGCAGGGTTTCCATCTTCATATAATTTTCCTATTTTGTTAAATTTTATCACAATTAAATTCAAGAATCTACTTTCTAAATGGATATAACGACTTATTTATAGAGTGATAATAGCAAATGTGTTGTAAAATATGTGGTCCTTATTTTGTTAGAAATGAATGACTAAATACCGAAGTTACTGTGAATTTAAATTCTGCATTTGCGCATTTCGACAACTTATGTCTAATCAGTGCAGATAAAATCTAAACGTTTGGAAGACCATAACCTCAAAGATGTTTAAAAACTGATAGAGAACAAATAACCAAAAAGATCAAAATGTAAAGCCAAAATCAGCTAAGGACAGAGCTTTATGTGAGCGAGATACTCCTTAGTTTTAAACAGAATTTACAAAAATTTAGATATTGTACGGTTCCAGATAAAATCCACTGATGAAAAGAGATTAAAATTTAAATGGAATAAATTCAACAGAGGTATTTCATTTGTTTTTTTTTTTAATAAAATTATACCATTTACTTAAATTTTCAGTAGAAGATTTTGCGGTGCTACTTTCTAGTTTTCATTAGTCCCAATAAAAATAAATTTGCAATTGAACAAATTCAGCAGAGGTGATTTATTCAATATACGATTTGTTTTTAATATGGGGGTCTTCTACTTACGCAAATCTATTTTTCTTAGCAACATAGTCTCTTCTGAAGAACGGAATTGAATACGTTATAACCCAGTTGTTCACCATTCCGTCACATTTGAATACTGGATTTGACCACAAACCATCTTCATATTTAGGTGCGTAGTAACTGATCGGATAATATTCAAATTTGATAGCACTGGTTCCTTTAGCATCCGATCGAACCATTTGATTCATTTTGTACTTTTTCAATTTGGCTGTGTTAGTCTTCCAGCTAGATTTTATATTCTGATACCAGGTTTCAAAGATGTATTTTCTCGGTAATCCCGCCATATCTATAGCTCGAGCAACACCTCCTTCCATATAAGCGAACGGTCCAAACAATTCTTTAACCGATCCATCCCTGTTTTCAAAAATGTTTGGTTCAAAGAAAATTCCACTAGACAATATTCGGTGGTCCGCCATGACATTGGCTATCACTTCTCCAAATAATTGATCCTGGTGTAATCTCCCACCTCCTCTCAAAGATCCAAAGTTGTCCGTTACTTGAACAGATTCCAAAAACAAAGTTAGAAAATGCGATAACCTCAGTGCTGTCATGCCTTGATATTTAAATTGGTTTTCACAGTCATACGCGACATCGCCTGGTAGATGAAGAGAACTTGGAGGAACAGACTTACAATTGTCTTTATTAATGCTTACTTTTTGTCTAAAGATTTTCATCATTCGATTAAATCTCTGCTGGTCAAAGTCAGCTCTATCACC